>JBBMKF010000074.1:3920904-3937765 GCA_037834155.1 Curcuma caesia | reverse complement strand
ATTTTTATTATTTTCTTAGATAATTCTTCATTTTTATTTTAATACTTGATCATTGTCATACTAATATTCTGCTAAAACATCTTAATTTTCAAAATAAAATTTAATTTAACCTCAAAAAACCCCCTAAACTCTAAATTTGGTTCAACCCAAACCCGACCACTCAACCCCCCCCGACGTGAACTCAAAAACCCAATCCAAACTCGATAATTTTCGGGTCGACTTAGGTTGGGTTCATTTTTGACACCCCTATCGGCGATGCCTCCAAAAGCTTCGCTCGGGCCCGGCAACACCTTTGGATTTCACTCGGGATGCGTGTAGTTGTGTGCTGCATCAGAACGCGGAACGAAGGTTATTCAATTAAAAATTTAGGTTAATAGTTTTAATTAATTCCTAACTATAATTGAGATTTAATTAAAACCTAATAAAATTACCCAATTAATTTAATCTATATATTTATTAATTTATTTTTAAATATTTAAATTAATTATTTTATTTTTAGTTAATATATTTTATATTTAAAAAATACCGAAACTATATCGGCATGACACGATATAGTACTGAAACTGTATCGTTTTAGTTCGGGATTGAAACTTCGGCACGACTCAAGATTTTAAACCATGTTTTGAATATCAACTACATATTTCCCATTTCTCACATGCTACACATGTATCATGCAATTGTGTTACTCGCTTACTACTTACCTATGCATTTTAGAACCTTGAAAATTACTTTATTTATATAGAATATTATTTTTAGTAGAATATTATTTTATATTTACTATTATTATTATTTCTTTACATGTGATAAAAATCTCTTAGAATTTTAAGATAATTAAAATACCTTATATTTTATAATTTATTCATTTTGTAGGTAAATTTACTAGTTGTTAATCCTATTTAATTTTATCACATTTTAGTGCAAGATTTAATTCCTTAATACAAATAAGGATATAGTAAGGGATCTGAGTCCTGTAGGAGGATCCATATAGCAACCCCATTTAGTGGGATAAAGGCTTGATTGCTATTTATAATTTCATTTGGTATTGGTTGACTCGAGCAAGGTATATAGTTTTGCCATTGATCGACTTGTTGAACTTACTTAGACCTCGAAATATAACTATGACAACTCGAGGGCTTCAAACAAGGGGGCATTTTGCAATAATGCAAGGTGATAGCATTGGGCTTCTATGATGGCTCAAGGACTTCATGTGACTTGATGGCAACTTTGCCATGAATTTCCTTGACTACTCGAGATCTTCAGATCAGGCGATTTGTTGATTTGTGATGACTTACATGAGGCATCCATGAGGTACATGATCCTTGTTCTCTGCCTTGTTCTTCTCCTTAGGATTAATGCTCTACATTGTTAGTGCAATTGCTCCCTAAGTGGGCTTGTTTGACCATGGTGTTTTGCTATGTTAACCGCTTATTGATGTGTGCATTAAGTTGTGCAGCGATTTGCATGATGCACATGAAGTTTGCGGAGCTTGTGACTTGATGAGGTTGAGTCATGATTGATGATTTGGCGCGATCAAGTTGGTGATGCTCAATGGCTTAGAGGTTAGTTAGAGTTCAGAGAAGGATGTATGAGACATCCGAGGGATTGCAGGATGAAAAAATTTGGTGCTATCAAGTTGGTAATGCTCAATGGCTTATAGGTTAGTTAGAGTTCAGAGAAGGATGTATGAGACATCCGAAGGATTGCAGGATGAGAAAATTTAAGTGGTATTGGAGAAGCTCGTGGAGCTTGACTTGGCATGGCCAAGTTGATATGGCTTAAGTGGCTTAAGGTTCGGTAGAGGTTAGAAAAGGATGACATGAGACTTCTAAGGGACCACAAAACGAGGAGTGGATTTGGTTGTGTTGACACAACTAGAGGAGATAAATTATGTAGGTAAACAAGTGAAGGATAATTTGTGGAATGAGTTGATGGCTCAATCCATCTGAGGGACTTATGACCTAATGGGAGATGACTTAGTGGCCAAAGTCAGGCTGCAAAGGTAATATTTAAGTGAGTTTTAAGAGTCAAACGACCTACATTTAGGAGCAACGTTTCATACGAAGTTGTGACAGTTGACATAGGTAGAATTTACTATTGTGCTCGTTCGTCGACGCACAAAATATTTAGCACCAAGCGGAAGCGAAACTCTTGGCATCGAGTAGAAGCTTAAGAGGAGAAATAAAAAGAAAGATCGAGTGAGAGAGAATGAGAAGGGGAAGAAATTACCAAAGAGGAGATGTTGTAGGCATCACAGTTGTTGCAATGGCGCAACAGTCAGTGCAAGTGGCGTGGTCCCACAGGTAGTGAGTAGTACGATTACTGCAGGTGGTGCAGTCCCTTCAAGTGACTGGCAATACAGCTGTTGCAAGTAGTGGATGGTTCTTCCATTGGGGCAATTGGTCGTAACCACTAGGAGGATAAGGAGCGTAAGAGAATAAAAAGTAATCTAATTAAATAATTATATAATTTCTAACTTTATAAAAGTACAAGTAACTTAATTGCATACGGTTGAACAAAATTTTTTATATATAACTTTGGTTTTAATTTAAGAGAAACCAAAACAAATCTAAATCGGAGTTCGGCTTAAATCCACATGATTCTAAGTGATGTATCTACTTGATTATTTTTATTCATCCTAAAACTTCCACTTGACCATAAAAATCAAAATATTTGTTTGATTTAACTTAATTAGCTATCTAGATTTTTAAAAAAATAATTTAATATACACAAATTTAAATATGTAACTTTTTGTTCCTTTATGGTTTCTCTTAGCTTCAATTTATGCATCAATAAATAACTTGAGTTTGAACGTCACCTTTATTAAATAAAAATTATTTAATTAAATATAAAAAATAATTTATTTCTTTCGATATTTTTTAGTTTATTTTTATTGAAATATTACATTATGATTGTGAATTCATCAACTAAAATTATTTTTTTAAAATCTGGATTTTCGAATTTGGATGTGGTTCTATAAAAAAATTGAATCCAAAATTTTTAAATTTAATTGAGTTTAAATTGAGTTTCATATATTTAATTTTTAAAATATCATACTTATAAAATTAAATAAATACAATTACAAAATTTAAACTTTACTTTAAATCGAAATATAATATTTTAGGTAGTAGAATTTTGAAAATTTTGAATATCTTTGTTTTTTTATCTATCTAGTAATTATTGTTATGTGGAAGAAACAAAACCAAATTAAAATTAAAGAATATATTTTAAATTATCATTTTATCCGAGAAATTTTTTTATTTAAGTTTTATCAAGCAAAATATAAAATTGATGTTCTATCAATTGCTCTAAATAAGTTTTAGACAATTATAAAAAATTTTAGTTCATTTTAAACAAAATTACATCATAAACAATGAAAGCTTCTTTTGCCTCTGGCTAACTAATCTAAAAATGTTCTAATTTTATAAAATTTAAAAATAAGCCGAAGTTTACAAAGGACTAGAGAATGTCTCATTGGTTCTAGTGTTTTATCTAAAAGAAAAAATTGACTACATTATAAGTGTAAATCATTATGGAATGAAAGATATATAAATAAAGAATGTCTCATTTGTTCCAATGTTTTATTTGCAAAACTTGAATACATTATAAGTGTAAATTATTATTTAACAAAAGAAATATATGACTCAACCATCATATTACTCGTAGTTGTCAATCTAATTGACTTAAAGGTGTTCTTATTTGACAAATAAGCTGAATCTACTAGACAGTTAACTCTTAGATGGTTTGCGAACATAATGTTTCTTTTTGGAGTTCAATCAACTGGGCAATTGATTGACCATGTTGAGTTGCTGGAGCCACAAGATTGTTGATTGGGCTGAGAAAAGTTGTAGCTGTTAGATTAGTTACATGATAAAACAACTTAGTCGACTGAAGTTGGTATGAGTCAACTCAAGTAGCTGTTGCCTGGTAGAACAATCAACTGAAGCCAAGGTGAGTTGATTGAGACATTCATTGCCAGACACAAAACTGAAGCAATAAAAAACAATCATTTGGGAGTGGTTAAATCGATTGACTTTCTATAGAAAAAAGAAGCCAGATTGAATACAACTTGGAGATTATAAATAGAGGATCCAAGAGGAATCGATCTAAGCTAGAGTCAATATAGGCTGCGAATTTATGCTTATTCTTAATTCATTGTGCTCTCTTGTTGTATTCCTAGCCTTAGCTTTATAATTGGCTTCCAAGCTTTTACATATTCCTCTTTGTAAGAAGATACTTGTAAGTGGTTCTCCACCTTTTTAAGGATCCGAGAAGGAGAAAACTAGTGAGGATTCGAGAGTGATTCACTAAAGAGTCATAGGGGATTTGAGAATGACTCATTGAGAGTCATAGATCGTGGAGTAGAAATTAGTAGTTTCTAACCGCGTAAACTTGTTTGCTAGCGTTGATATATATATATATATATTTATTTTTGTTGTAACTTTGTCTAATTGACTTTGTTAAAAATTAGCAAGAGTGAGAGAGTTGGTAAAGCACTATTCATCTCCCTCTAGCCATCTAGTGCATTCAATATGGAATCATTGGCACCAAGAATTGTTATGGCTGACACATCTCATTTTTGTTGGGTACAAAATCCAAGGCCCAAATGAGATTTTGAACTTAAGTTTTAGCCCCAAGTGGTGGTTTAAAGGAAAAATAAAGAGACTTCAAAATTTTGATTGATTATTAAAATTTCAGGAGATAAAAAATATAGACTTTTTGATAACATTATCAAATAATTTAAATCTAGAAATAAAATCATTTTCTTATCCATAAATATTGTGTTATCGATCATCAGTGTTCTAAATGGCGACCGAGGCGGCACCTAAGCGAGAGGCAGGCATCAACTGCACCGCCTTTGTCTTAGGTGTTGTTTTAGGCTGTCAAAGAGGCGAGGCTGATTAGGTGGGCGAGGCGGCCCGTGAGGCGGGCGAGACATGCGAGGCAATCAAAGTCAACAAAATTTAAAAAATCCTAAATATATTAATACACTTTCTCTCCCTTACAAAATATAATAACTCCACCAACCCACCAAGTCATCCACAACCCACCTCCCACCTAGAACTGCCGCCGCCGTGGCCTGCTGTCGCCACCAGCACACTAGGCTTGCTTTTATATATTTCTAGTAAGTTTTTATTCTAGTTTTTGATCTTTTATTTAATTATTGAAGATTAATGGCGGAAAATGAGAAACAACCGAAAGTGGAATTGAAGTGAAAGTCTAGTGATATTGTTTGAGATTATGGAATGTTGTATTACAAATAAAAAAGAGATTGGATCATTTGCAAATTGTGTAAGAGGCTTATTAAGGGAGGAGTTTATCGAATGAAACATCATATTGCGGATATTATAGGACAAGTTGAAGCATGCCCTAAAGCAACTGATGAAGACAAAAAAAGAGTAAGAGCTTATCTTGAAAATAGCAAGAATAAGAAACAAGAAAGGGTGGAAGAACTAAAAAAAGAAAGGACGGAAGTAAATATAAGTATTGATGTAGAGGATGATGATTGTCAAGTGGAGGGAGATTCTTCTAAAAAGAAGTCAAAGCACCTCGGGCCTATTAATGAGTGGATATCCACAATCGATCCAACAAAGACAAGACAACAAAACATAAATGAAGCTTTGAAGTTAAAGTTTACTAATGATGTGCATGAGTACGTTGCAAGATGGATTTATGTATTTATTTATATCTTATATAAATTGTATTGTATTGTATTAAGCTTATTTATGCATGAACATCATTTAATTATATATATTACATAAAGAATGATGACTATTTATAATATTATGTATAAAAAATAGTAAAAAAATTCAACTGCCTAAGCGGTTAGGCGGTCATTTTGTCACCGTCTACCATCATTTACAACACTGTTGATCATAAACTTTTTATTTATTGCTAGTTCATTAGTTCTATATAGATGAGTATATAGTAGGGAATCAAGCTCAATAGCATAAAAGGATCCGTATAATCGACCCCATTTAGTACGATAAAAGTTTGGTAGTTGTTGCAGTTGCTAGTTCATTAGTTTTATGACTTAATTACTCAATTATTTGTGCTGCTATCCATATAATGTTGAATTCAGCTGTTTGGTATGTAACTTTATGGTATGTTGTCTTATTTAAATTTGTTTGGAACAAGGTTTGCTAAACTGTTGTATGGTAGTGGAGTGTTTATTGTTCTGCCATCTTTGTGGAATGTGCTGATGTTTTTTTGTTTGCAACTATTCACAGGCAGTCATATGGTTTCTTGCCAGATGGGTTGATACATACTTGATGCCTGTTGATGCTTCAAAAGGACAACTAAGGTCATCTGGTCATGATGAAGAGCTGAACCAAGTTTTTCAGTCTTCTAAAAGGATTTTGATGAATTTCGCTGGACAAAATAAACAAGGAGAACTGATACTTGACATCATTGTTCGTACTTCCATAACAACACTTGCATCTTTTCCTGGCGAGAATGAGCTTCACGTATGCTCTTCAACATCTCTATTTTTTCTTGTTTCTAATTTCCATTGCAACTATGCTTGTCTTACTTTCATGTTAAGTGAACATCTTCCAAAAGACACTTTATAATTCACTTTCCATCTCTTGGGCACTAAAGTATGATTGTTACTTATCTTTAGGAGAATGAAACAGAAATTGCTTTCAAGTAGCATCTAATAATTGTTACCTATCTAGAGCCCTTTTAAATATAATGCAAGTGTAAATTTCAACAATTGAATGATGTTACAGAGAATAGTAAAATTTCCTACATTTCCAACATATATGCTCGTTGTCTCTCTCAATAATTTCTTTATCTTGCACCTACAACAAGGTTAAAAATCCTAATGCATGTTGGAGGGTTTTCTCTTTGACTGAAATGATATTGTTACGGTATCAATTCGACGTTTCGAATATATTGCAAGGACAAATTAGAGGTTGAAGAAAGAAAAGAAAAAGTAATAGTTATATACTTTAGTCTGGATTTTGTGTCCCATCTGGAATGATATAATTTTGATATTATGTTGTACGAACACAAGGTACAAAAAAATATTATTTCAATTAATCTTGATATTTGTTATAGCGTGTAAAAGGGTGGTATGACATGATATTTGTTGATATGATTGACACAAGTGAGATTACTTGTACAAGTAGTATCAAGTTTTGATAACTTATTGAAATGATAGATTTCAACTATGCTGGCTAGTGCAATGTGAGATTTCAAACATGACCTACACAATATATGCTTACTGCTTCATCATATTTTTGAATTCTATATGATTTTGCATTAAATAATCTCTTCGGTATTGACGATTTGATTTCTCAAACAAAATTAGATTGTGTTTGTCGATCTCGATCTGACATGGCTGATCCGAATTCAGATTGGCCGATTTGGAAAACTATGATCAAATATACCAACCATCTTGATCCCCATGCACGACACCGAACAAAATATAAACTAAGACCATGCTAATGGAAAACACATGTCTATTAAATCATAAAATAAACTACCAAACCTGATGGTAACTACAACCACTTCACACAAAAATGAAACTCATCCATTCTGAATGTAAACAGAGTAACCCAACAGAAAACTATCATATTGCCAATGAACCAAATCATGTCCAATAATGGATTAAGATCGACATTGTTCATCAAATTCAGTCAACCAATATAGGATATCACCCAATTACTTGTATCATGAGTTGATCTACCACATCAACATATTAGATAACTGACTCATTAGAATCAATCAAAATAACTCATGATCTTCTCACTTGACTCTTCGCAAGTTTGAACTCATGACTAGCTCAATAATCTATTCAGGAACCAAAGAAAAACTTCAGTGTTCGGATTAGTAATGTTCAATCCAAGACCATGGCAGAAAAAACTGGATGACAAACTATAAATCCAACAAGAATTGCCCAGATCATTTAAATCTAGGCAATACAAAATTGAACAGGAATCAACACCAAATTACAGTCTCGATATAAGCTGATGAATCACCATACTATTAAGCTCAATCAATGACTGACATATATGCCCAACTCCTCTCATTTTGAATTTCTGAATAACCAACCTAAATAGTAGCATCATTCTCAATTGTCATTCTCATACACAATATATTACTCTCATCTCCACTACAAACACATTGTCATACGCAAAGACACATACAAAAATAATCAACTCTTGTTTAACCTCAAAATCACAAATCGATAACTTCTAAAACACAATTCTACTACCAAACTAATGACAAACCTTGAGATCATAAACAGGGATCATGGATCCTATGACTACTTCCAATTATGCTCCCATTCTAAAACTGAATCACCGAAACCTAGCAATAGCCATCACTAATTCAAACAGGTTGCTGTCACTCACTATCCATCGATCGCAAACCTCAAAATTATCCATTTTTCAATAGATTAATTGAGAAAGTAATTGAATCATGATTAATCACATGGAAAGGAAAAGGCATCATCTTTGATACATCTCATATTGCCTTTGGTTGTCCTGACTTGCTCAAATTGTTACCTCTTCTATTAGTTGGCTAGAATACACAATCTGAGCCTAAACAATCCAACCAATCATACATGAAATTTTAAGTCTAAATTTATCCCAATTCAAAAGATTTACCTAATTGCAGAGAATCATTTTGAACTACTCAGATTAAATATAGAGTATATTACCATATTGGATGATGGTTGTATGTAGTTTTATGATAGGGGACATTAATATCTGAGCAGATCAAACAGCCGAGGGGATACTGAGTTTGATGGTTTCTTTGAAGAGGACATTTTGATGAGTAAATTATGAGTCATCTATTATCCAGGCTTGAAATGCTTGTTCATACTTATCTAAGAATTGCTTTTCAAAATGACTTGCCTTTTCTCATTTCAAGTAATCATCTTGCTTTATATATGTGTGTGTGTATGGATGTATTTGAAAGAAGTTTATTTCTGTGTTAAATATGAGACTACTTATGCAAAATCTTTGTCAGGCATTGACATGTCGGAGATTACTTGTAGCTCTTGTTCGTCGGAGACATGTTTGTGTTCATCTTGTTGCATTGGTAAGAGCTAACTTCTTTGTAGATTTATTAGGTCTATAAACAAAGTAGTCACTTGCATATTGTACCACTTGAAGATGATAGATTCAGTGGTCAATAATTGGTATTAATTCTTTTCTTAGTGTGTATTTTTTTTCCAATGCCATTAATGATGAACTTCTAGAAATATTATCCCTTCTTGATTTATAAATGTTAAATATGCTTGCATTCTTTTAGGTTTTATTCAGAAAAAAAGAGGAAAAATTGCTTTGATTCTTTCAGCTATTCCTTCAACTTGGAGCATATACATATTGCCATCTGAAATCTAGTGTGATATCAGAAAATATTCAACATCTTGCACAGCTATCACGAGGGACACTTATTTTTTAAATCCATTCATAAAATGTAGGTTTTTATCATAAGATCATGTATCATCTATACATCCATTTTATCTAATTATTGCATTCATTACTAAAATACATTTTGGTTTAACTCATTTGTATTGATACACTTGTTCCTAGCATACTAGGATTGTTTAGTATCTTGTTTTGTTGTTGTAACTTCACGAATTACACTTCCAAATAAATACTAGTTGTATGTAGATTGAGTACAGGGGATAGATTTAAGCCTACCAATGGAAGATAACAATACTTGCATATCTTAGGCTGTGTATAAAAGCCAAACCTAAGCTTCTTGATAACGTGGTTTCTTTTTTTTCTTTCATGTATTAGTTGCACAACTATATATCACTTTTGCAAATTCTTATAGGAATCATGGAATGAACTTGCAAGGGCCTTCACCAATGAGAGGACATTATTCTCCATCAATGCTCGTTTGCAGGTTGGTGTTGCACTCTCATGAAATTTTTGATATACCTTCTTGTGCCATAATAAAATTGTAATCTTGCTTTGCAGCGAGCTCTTGCAGAAACACTAGTTTGCGCCGCTTCCAGTTTTAAGGATCAAGAATCTTCCAATCAGTAAATGCAATTTATGCAATTAATCTTTGTTATCTCACTATGGAAATCTCCTCAAATAACTCATGCTTGATATTTGACTTTGATCATTGCAGGTATGTGAGAGATCTAATGGGACCTATGACAATATGTCTTGTAGATATTTCCACTCGGAATGATGTGAAAGTTGTTTCTCAACAAGCAGATGCTATATATATGGTAATGTAATAACTTACAATTCTTCCACTATTGATGAAAATTTGTGTTGAAGCAACTAAAATATTTATTACAGGTTAGTTGCTTGCTGGAACGACTAAGAGGAGCATCCAGAGCCACCCAACCCCGAACTCAAAAATCCATATTTGAGATGGGTTGTGCTGTTATGAGTTCTTTATTAACTCTTCTTGAGTTATACAAAAATCAGGTATTCATCTGATATGGTTTTCCATCACAATATTACAAACTTAGACACATGAACCAGATTTCACTTTATCAATGAAGATCTACTTGAAACTGCCACTTGTCTTGGCTTCCTTAATCACTTAGATAACCGGTGTTCCTTTTTAGTCCACAGTTGTGTACCTGATACTTAAATTTGTTGTTGACTTCGTTGAGGGAGAAGTAGCATTTCTCAATGCAAAGGAAACTTCAATTTTGGTTGACTTTTGCTTGCAATTGCTTCAAGTGTATTCTTCTCATAATATGGGTAAGGTAATGTCTCTGTTCTCCAATTGCATAGAATGGGTTTATCTTGTTACCTTCACACAATCAATACAACATCTATTGGGCATTTGTAAAGATTTTTTTGGTGCAAAAGCGTAGAATTTTCTAGGCATTTTATATTGTATATACATATAATTCCTTTTGGGGTGTTTGGAAGGTGGAACATCAAATTCCTAGTGATATCACCTTGTGGCCCCATTAATTAAATTGGGAACTACATAAAATTTGACATATCATATTATCATCACTACATTTGTTAAGAGAATTCAATATGAGATATCTTAGTTTCCTATATAATGAGCTTAAAAGTATCATTTCAATATTTATATTAGTAAATTGTATAAATAAATCATCATATTATTTACATACATATTAAGTAGTAAATTTAAATGATACCAATAAATTTATTTTTATGTTATATACCTCTTAATTTTAATATTTTACAAAAAGCAAAATAGCTATTTAATTATTGAAATGAATAAAAATCATTAGATTATTTAATGCACTTTAGTTTTTATAGTACGATGACATAGTATATAATTGTGAGTTATATAATTCTGTATTTCTATGATTATTGTTACAAATCAAAGTTTTCAATGTGTGTATATATCCATTGGATGTTGGAGAGAGCAATCTTTTCAATAAACATAGACTTCTTACACCGTATATAGTCTAACAGTATGGCTTAACTAGTGACTAAATTAGTTGAGAATAAATTATTCTTCAACAAGCGCTATGCTAAATCACTGATATCAATGGATGCCTGACTTGTTACACAAATTAGGAAGTTGTTAAGATAGAAAAAACAAGTCTCATTGTGACATTTGATGAAGATATACATCTTGTTTGAGAAGGTACATCAATAATGCAGTAGATGTGAGTTTGGTAGGTAATGCTCTAGATTAAAGTTGTCAACTTGATCTCCTTTCCAAAAGAGTACTTTCATAGGGTTTGAAATTTTGAGCCCTTCCATGCACCGGTTGAAAATTTTCATTTTGCCAAAATACCAGAACATGAAATTGGACAGCACAAGGTAAATTTCCTGTGCCGCCTGTGTTGAAGCTATACCAACCATGTCATTTGAAATGAAACGTAGTCTCTGCTCGACGTTAGTGAAAACACAAAACAAAATCGGTAATGATCAAATTCTAGCTTTTATTCATGTATCACAAAGGTGAGGAGAGGAAGACAATAAATTGACCGGAGAACAAGAGAAGGCATAGATTGAAATGGAAATTAGGGAGACAATTTCTTGGTGCAAGGGAGGTAGCTTCTTGGTGGCTTGACAAGAAATTGGATAAGTACAATGACAATAAAATTAGGTATGGAGTGTTGAAGGGTAGCTTGAGAAGTTGTGGTCTGGCCGACTTCACGATTAGACTTTAATCATTGTATTGATGGTGTTAGTGAGGCTGCAAAGTATATCCAACATGAAATCAAATATGGGGGTGGAGGGAGTGGGCGCTGAGTGGGGTTGTTAATCAAATAATAATTATTTATTGTCTGGATATAATATACAATTTTATAATTCTATCTATAAATACTAATATAACTTATACTGTGTCTTATATAAGTTATAAACGAACTTATATAATTAAATTAAAATAATTGATTATAATTAATTAATTTTTATAAATGAAATTTAATTAAAGTTAGTTTATAGAGATAAGTAGTTTATGTAATTTTGTATTAAATCAAGCAGGTTAAATTAAACAAAAATATGTACAAATCATATTATAGATTATACATTATAATTGTACTCAATTAAAATTAAATTTGATTTGCCAAAATAATTAAAATAAGTTTTGATTCATTAATCACTTACACCATGAAAATTGATTAGGTTAATATAATTAATCTTATTAATTAATTTATTGAAACTACCCAACATAATCAATTAATGTTATCAATGGACGCAATTGATTTACTCAAATATTATGAACAATCATAATACAATATAAGTTTTACATTCTCATCAATTAATTAAACTATGTA
Organism: Curcuma caesia; assembly: GCA_037834155.1. NCBI lineage: Eukaryota > Viridiplantae > Streptophyta > Magnoliopsida > Zingiberales > Zingiberaceae > Curcuma > Curcuma caesia. The sequence continues at coordinate 3,925,068 of JBBMKF010000074.1, read as the reverse complement.
TGAGTCGTTTATAACAATTTGTAACTTATTTCTACAAAATAATAAGACATGGCATTTAATTGGTATGCATTTATAGTTGAAAGTAAGTGTCTGACAACACTATAGAGTGATGAAACTGTATAATTCAAATCAGACAAAAACTTGCACATCTCAATATTTCAAACCTAGATTCCATGACCTTCCCTCAAACTAACATCAATAGTATGAAGTTCAGAAATGTGCTGTTAAAAAGTGAGGTTAACATTCATTTTATGCTGTTTCTCTTGTTTTTAAAATGTTAAAAATTATATTTGTGAAACATCTTATTTTATGAGCAGACTCTGTTATGTTCATCATTTCCATAAATCTGAGAACCTGATCCAAGTAGAAATAGTTATGAGCTCGTTTATTTTATTTGATCACAACATGTTATATACAACAAGAACAAATGCCAACTGTTTTCAAATTTCTGGTTCTTTTCACTAATGATTTAATTGAAACTGGTTTGAGTCTATTATCTTGAATTTGTTCACAGTTTCTACTAATCCATATTTTTAACAATTTGGCAAATGGATGTCTAAATCCATTGGGAAAATATTCATATTTCATGTTTTTTCCAGTTGTGACTTTTGACATCGACTTGTTTTGAAGGATTTAATTTTTTTTCTCTTAATGATCTACTTCCTAGGAGCTTTTCACTGAGTTCACTTTGAAATGAATCAAAAGCTTTAATAATAAAACTAATGAAAAATGCACTAATTCAAGTGGTATAATGCAATCAACATATGCTTTTTACACTTCAGGTTCTAGAAATTCCAAAAGAATAATTAAATAGTGTGATAGAAGAAATATTCAAGAGATGTAGAGTTGTTTGCCTTACATGTAGACATCTGGAATTGCAGATCTCACTCTCTCTGTCAAGGAGCCTCCAGAGTGAGGCACAAGCTGAAAAATACAAGGATTTGCGTGCTTTGATTCTGCTTCTGATAAAAATTTGTTCAAAAGATTTGGTATGTTTATCTCTAGTTTAGCAAACACTATGGGTTTCTGTAGAATACCCAATGTTTAAGTTGTTACACGCAGGTGGATTTTTCATCAGAGTCCAATGAGGTGGAAAAAACAGATATTGCTGAGGTAAGTCTGCTATATCTTCCCTTTATTCTTGACTTGGGAAAATCATTTTGTCAATGACTCAACAGGTCATCTTTGTTGGTCTTCAAATTGTCACCCCTCTAATATCTTTTGAGCTTTTGAAGTACCCTAAACTCAGTTGTGATGTAAGATTTCTTTATCACAAGTAGTCATTTCTTCAGGAGGTTATATTCACTAACTTCGCTTGAACACCTGCAGTATTTTACACTGATCTCTCACTTGTTGGAAGTTTACCCTGAGAAAGTTGCACAATTGAACAAGGAATCCTTTGGTAATATCGTCAGGACAATTGACTATGGCCTTCACAATCAGGTATATTACTTTCCTGTTAATACACTCTTCATTTACGAATTTCATAGTCATCCTCAAAATGTAATGTAATGCATATTTCTATGCTAAAAGAAAGCCCTGTCTGAGAGTTTATCATTAAATTTTATATAGAAAGGATACAAGTTATACCTTTTATAATTGTATTCTAATAATAAGATAAAATTTATTTAAATATAAATGATGATATAATAGAGGATAGAGTCCAATAGTGTAGAAGGATCCGTATAGCCGATCTTATTTAGTAGGATAAGACTTGGTTGTTGTTATTTTTTAATACTTCCTCTCACATATGGATGGTGGGACTAGGCTGCCTAGTCTAGAACCTTATACATGGTCTGACTAAATTTAATTAGAGTACGTCTTTAAAAATTGGTAGTTGAACTAATAGGAGTAAGTGCAAGATCTCTTGATTCATTGTTATCTTAAATTTGAGGTATCTTTTATCCAATGATGATTACTTTTCAAAACATAAGCTAGTAAATAGACAGTGTGACGATCAAGGTGAACAACCTCACAAAAAGAACTCTAACACAAAGAGACCAAGTAGAAATTCTTGTTAGTTGAAATATAAAAATTATATGTGGCAACACCAAAATTGAGCAGTCGAACCACTTAGAAACTTAGAATGAAGTTAATGAAGCAAAGAAAGAAATAACCTCACAAGTTAAATTGAAAATTGTATTAATTCAAAAATAATTAAAATAAAGGACTCTAGACTTCTTTTATAGATTTAATTCAATAGAAAATATGGAGATAAATATTTTAAATAAAGAAAATGTACTAATGTTAATGGGGATTATAATTATTCCCTTTTTATTACCAAAATAGAAAATGTTAATTACTAAATAACAAAAATTAAATCTTAACTTATTGTAGATGCACAAATTTCAAACATTTTTCAATTTCTTTCCTTATATTGTGGATGATCCAATCTTAAATTTATTTTCTTTAAAATTATTTTATTTTTCCTCAATGTTTGTTTCCTTATCTGCATTATTCTCCCCCATTGAGGAAAATTAGATTCTTGATTAGTTGTTTGCTTTTCTTCTTAGGTTGTTGTTTCCAAGCATAAGGAACAATTGCTTTGATAGCTCTGTATAGCAATCTTTCTTTATTATTTTGTTCTTTAGACATTTTGTTTCTCTTTTTGCACTTTGACTTTGAAGTATTCCTTTCTAGTTGTCTTTCCAACGAGTAAGAAAATATGTTGTATGGCAAGAATAATATCCATGCCTTTATTAAAATTACATGGTGTGAAACTAATAATGATTCTGCAAAATCTATAATAAAATCAAGATAGGAAGACGGATGCTCGAATTTCTCCAAGTAAATTATCATATCCTCCAATTTAAAAATTAAACTTGTGTTTAAATAAGTTAGAAAGTAAATGAACAAGCATTATCATTAATCATTCTCATAATATGACCTGATAAAGTAGATACAAATGCTTTGAATACATCTAGTGTAGATGTGATGTGAAAATTTAAATTAATGAATGTAGTATAAAAATTTATTATACCATTAAACATATTGTAATATTCATTATTGAGTATAATTTTCATCTTTGGATCAATAGATATATTTTGAATACCTAAACTAGAGTTCTTCGTTTTGTAAATAGAAGAAAATAAGACATTTAATTCAATTGATTGACAAACATTAAATATATTAGTAAATACAAAAGGAATCATATAAGTGATTTGCAAATTTTTAAATTGCCATCTTATTGTGTTTGGTAAATCTAAATCATGATGCTTGTTGTGCTTGATTTCCAAGTTTGGTTTCTTTTGATAACATGAATGATTTAATATTTGAGAGTCGAAGTCATGATCATTATCGAGTTGATTAGACTCTAAAGAAGTTAAGTCAATAAGAGGTGCTTCATTACATCGTTAAAGGGCTCATCTAGTGTGATGCTTCTAAAATATTGTTAGAGAATTTTTATAAGGCTGGGTTATGAAGAGGTTATTTGAAAACAATTCTTTCATTTTGGCGAGAAGCTCATGAATTGTAAGAGGACTAAGGTCTTTGGGAGATAATTTTGAAAATTGACTTTTCGTTTTTACACGCTTGTTACACAATCATATGTTAAAGTTTCGCAGGACACATCTTGTCATTTATTATTTTTTTTCATTTTATGCCAATATATAATGGGTTCTTGTTTGTCTAGGTCTCTAATGTTTTGGATGTATTGCCAATAATTTTGAGCAGGTCCATTAAGGGTAAGTTTGGCAAACCACACTCATTTAGTTAAGGTTAAATTATGTTGGTCAAAATAATTTTAGATTTTTTATAACCAATCAAGAAATATGCTACGGTTCACAGTTCCATCAAATATAGGGGCATGTATCCTAACATGTGGTTCATAAAAATAATTAGATTTTCTTTAGATATGGGATGATGTGATTGTGATCTTGAATTTAATAGTGTAAGAATAAGTATTATAGTCCTCATATGAGGCACGTTCCTAAATCTAAACTTTGCATATATTTAGTGATAGTTTTAGTGTTTTCTCTCATTAATTTAATTCAAATATTGAAAAGTAATGATAATTATAAATAAAATAATGTGATAAATTAAATGTGATATAGAAGAATATGATAAATTGCTAACATGCAAGTATAATAATTAAATTAATGATGATATTAGTTATGATAGATTATGATTTTATTTGATAGATGATGACAACTAAATAGATTTTTC
>JBBMKF010000074.1:3892460-3913693 GCA_037834155.1 Curcuma caesia | reverse complement strand
ATAACTTTCACAATGCATGACTAAAGTTATCCCTCAAACAAAATCCTCCTTTAAAATGCATGACTAAACTTTAGGAAACAATTGATAGAAATAAGTAGAATTTATCAATTGAACTTCCCAAACCCAAAATTCCCTCCACTTTAACAATATCCGTCTACAACAAAAAAGAGTTTTTCCTTCTTTTTTTTCCCCCCTCTCTCCTTCGCATCTCTTAGCTGATATCGACGAAAAGGGGAAAAAGGAGAACAATCGCAGCATAAAAATTAAACCAAAAAAACAAAGCAAAATAAAAAAGTAACCTAAATATGCAAAGTCTCGCTGTGACTGGCGTCGGAGAGAATCGAGAAGCGGTGTATCCGATCTAGGGTTTAGGATTCGGCACAGACAGAAGGCGGAAGGGCGAAAGGGGATGGATCTCAGAAAACGGACAGCAAGGGAGATCCGACGACCGGCGTAGGGAATAAAAGCAGCAGTCGGCGACCCGCCATCGTCGCCTCCGATGACCGATTTCCAGAGACTCCACCGGAGAAGACGCGTGGTCTTTATCTGCTAGTTTTGCATCTTTCCAATTTGGCCATCGAACTTTCTGAATTCTCAAAACTCGTGCTTATTTACCCAACTTCCTGTTTTATCTAGACAAAACAAACCGACGGTCTGATTCTTCTCAAACAAACCTAAACTCACTTGATGCCTGTCTCAAACGCCATTGATGTGATATAGATACTAGGGGTCACGTGGTAGGTCAAGACTCGATCAATATAGATCCGGATGAGTTTGACTTAAGACGGAGCTCGAGTCAAGTTAGTCTCGCTTACGACAAGCTCAAGTCAAATAGGATCAGCTCTTTCGAATTCAATTCCAATCAATTAGGTCTAGGACTTAGTCAACACACTCGGGTCAAGTCAGTCGACTCATGGTTGAATTAGGATTGAGTCAGTCGACTCATGGCTGAGTTCAACTCAAGTCAATCCGAGTCACATCCAAGTTAAATCCAACCAACCAAATCTAAGATCGGGCTCTGATGCGATAGAGCAGTTACAATAGCGTTAATATAGAAAGGTCGCACCCTCTTATTAATAGGAAAGAAATATACGATCTTTGAGAATCTGGATCAGTTTGCACACCCTATATAAGGTAATGATGACAGCATCGGAGGTATAGTTGAAATTGATGTTTTTCACTTTTCTATTATTTTCCTCCTCACCAACTCTCCTTCGGAATTTGACTTGAGCATAAGAAGGGTCTCACCAAGGTATGTTTTGGTCTCCCTTCTAACTCTTTTTTCAATCTCTTCAAGTATCACTGCTAGAAGACTTCTATAGGAGACTTTGCATTATTGGATCGGATAGTTGTCAACTTGACAGAAGTCAACTCAATAGAAGTTGACTCGAGAAAAGCCGACCTAACATGCATCTGACCTACCGAAAGGGTTTAGTTGCACTACATTAAGTAGTCAACCCATCTCCTGATCTCTTACCGAATCATTTTTAGCATCGTTTGTGAAAATTTTGAGTTGAGACGTTGAGATGGGAGACACATGAGGAAGCTACAAAGAGCAGGGATATCTTCAAGTGGAAGGGGTCGAGCTGTCCTACCCAACTTGGGAACTTCTACCTTAATGGTAGAAAACCTGAGTTAAATCGTAACGGTTATAGTAGAAGAGATCTTGAGACGACAATCTTTGTTGAATCCTCCCCCCGCAAGAATACCCGAGGGATATTGGTCCAGCAAGAAGAGCAATCTCCAGAGTCAACAACTTGGGAACCGCCTCAAAGAGCAAAATTAGAATATTTATTAATCATCTAAATATATATTCATATCATCTTAAATGTATCTCTCAAAATTTTTCTCAATAAATGCAACTTCAATTTTTTTTAATATTCTATTTTTTATCATGTCCATCTTTATATGTTCACACATCCACTTTAACATCCTTATCTGTGTAACTCTCATCTTCTACTCACGTGCTTAAATCATAATCCAACATTCAACTTCATATAACAAAGCAAGTCTAACCACCATTTTATATAACTTTCCTTCAAGTTTACTTTTGTTATACGCATAATTAAAATAGTTTATCGGATTTGTCATTTGACATCTCTCAATTAGATATAGATATAGATAGTGAGTAATGTAGACAATCCTCATCACCTTACACAAACACCAACCCTTTGAGGCCTTAACTGAACACATCCAAACTCGTATAGTTTTCATCAATTGACCTTTTGCTTCAATCTTCTGTACATTTTAGTCCCCACTCGCATTAAGTGAATGCACAACCTTAGCTTCTCATTCCATCATGAGCATGCAGCTTCGACCGCGAGGCTCTTGCTAACATTTGCGCATGGATCGCCAAATAACTTAGTTGATACCTCCACATCACAGCTCTTCGCGCCAACACATGCCTAAAACCATTACATCCACTGTTAGTCGATAAGCAAAACAGTTCATTTCTAGCGAAAGCATTGAGTGGTCGCACGAATGGTACCCGTTGAACAATCGCAAGAGCTGATGAACCTCTGCATTTGCCATGCTTGTAGCTCCCGCAAGTCCCGGATGGAGTGCCAAAGCTTGCGAATTTCACTGAAGAAATGACCTGATTCGAATAGGGGGGACATTCTAGATGGAGCACTGGTAACTGGTTCTTTGCAGTGTTCCAAGCATCCACTGGTGCTGGATGAGACTCGGAAATGTATCCACATAGGCTTGTTGTTTGCCTTGTAGTGAAAGATATCTTCGTCGGATCGCCACCCATTTCCTCAAACAGAATCAGTTTATTTTTGCCGGGTTGAATGAACGAACGAGGAACGTGATATCTGTTCATAAGAGTATAGATTGTGTCAGTGTGATGTATAAATACATGATGCAGAAAAAAAACAAGATGCTGATCAGTTCATAGAATGCGATTGTACAGTGTTTGAGACGGCTTTCCGCAGTTCTTTAAGCACTTGCTGGAACCGTAAGTGCCTCTATAGTTGCACGACGAGCAGCCAGTTTGCGGGGCAAGATATGCTGGCCAATAGCGCCCAATGCTTTCTCCATTTACCCATGCCATACCCTTTCTCATACCGGTAAACTCTATTGCAACAGGATCATTCCCGGCAGGGGCATCAAAGTCGGTCTGCAAGGAAAATTTTGTTGGAGATTTAGACTTATGGAAAAAACACTTAACATGGTTATCCTTAGATCAGAGAAGAACAAGTACTTAACTTACTAGGTGGAATCGGCTATATGGATTCTCCTATGCCATTGAACTCTATCCGATATTATATCATCATCAATATTAAAATAAATTTTATTTTATTTTATCATTACTAACTAAATTTTCTTTGACCTTCCTCTTCCTCTTCCTCGTTTAATAAGCGTAGTTGTCATAATTTCACATTGCTTAATAGGAGTATTTGTTGATTGTTTAAGTACATGTTTCTATTATTTTAAATGTCTTTCAGGATTTTCCTTCAATAGATGTAATCCCTACTTTCTCTCTAATGTTCTCATTTCTTATCTTATCAATTTTCTTATATTTGCACATCCATCTTAACATTTTCATCTCTACAACTCTCAACTCGTATGCTCGAGTTATAACTCGATATTCAGTTTCATATAACAAAGTAAATCTAATCGTCATTTCATTTTGTAGAATTTTCCTTTAAGTTTTAAAGGTACTTTACGATCATAAAAAAATACTTGACTTTTTTCTCCATTCCAACCATCCAACATATATTCCATGTACATCTCTCTCAACCCTTCTATCCTTTTATAAAAACAATCCTAAATATTTAAATCTCTTAGTTACAAGTAACACATCATCTCCTATTTTATCAATTGTCTTACTATACTAATATTGTTAAACTTAAATCTCATATATTCAGTTTTATAAAATATCAGAAGAAGTGAAAAGAAATCAAAATATCGATATAAATATTTCCCTTCAAATTTTTAGAATGAAGCATCTTCTTGTGGATGAATACACTTGGATGTATATATTTACATCCATGCCAACCCACCCTTTACCGGCATCATCACAAACACACGAACAATAGAAAATAGAAGGATAGGGAGTCATGCCATATCACTTAAGAAACATTTAGAAATCCTTATTATTGTTCAACAATGAGGAAATGTTCTTAGTAATACAATCCTACAAAAAAAAAACAATTAATTCATAGTCCACTTTAACAACTCCCTTGTTTCATCTCTATAATAAGGTACCACCTTGGATGCCTAAAATCTATCATCTTATTGGGATATTTTAATCGAGAAAATTAATAAAATAATAATGTTGAAGCAATTTGTGGTCAATTCGCTCAAAGTGATCATCCCTATTCTTCGTTTTCATCTCATATTTCTTAAAGGATAGAACCTAGTGTCGACATCCAATCAATAGTTCTTACTAAGGTTTAAAATCTCGACCTGTGTCAAGGTTTTGATTTCAGATCAGAATAATACCGTTTCGGTATCGTACTGTGCCAATATAGTTTTGGTATTTTTTAAATATAAAATATATTAACTATTTTTTAATATATATATATATATATATATATATAATGGGATAATTTTATTAGACTTTAATTTAGCCTATTTAAATTCTCTCAATTACACTAGTTGGGATTTAATTGAAATTATTATTTTAATTAATCTAAGTTTGTTGTTCTTCTGTGCAATTGCATCCCCGCAGACACCCGACGCCGGAGGTGTCGCACGAGCCTGACGACACCTCCGCAGAAGTTGCACGAGTCCGACGACGCCTTCGGAGGCATCACACGAGCCCGACGACACCTCCGGAGGCATCACATGAGCCTGACAATGCCTCCGAAGGCATCGCGTGAATCTAGCGACTCCTCAGAGGGGTATGCATCGCACGGCGGTAGGGATCCCTCCAGACAAGTCGCGAGAGTCCAGCAGAGCCTCGATGGTGTGCCAGCACCGGAGGCTTGACTTTACCGGTTTCAGTCCGTGGGCAGAACGAAATTTTTCGCCCGTATCGGACGAAATGGCTCGAGATTTCATTCCTTGGTTCTTACTAAGGACAATTTGGTTTCCCTTATCCAAGAATTATGTACAGCTATCAAGCTGATAGTTATTATGCCAGGTAGACATGTTTACTGATAAAATACTTGAGATGGCAGTTTCTTCATCCATCTTCCAACCACTTCGGAGGCTCATTTCTCCGAGCAATCATTGCTAGGGATTTTGCAGAGAAAAATAAATTTGAAGAGAATGTACCAAAGCAAAGAGAACTCAAGGACTGACCATGTACCATATCAAAGGCGAATTCTTTGGCAAGGGATCTTCTGAAATCCATATCGGCGAATTCTTTGAGTAATCAGGCAAGCCCGAATCTTCACCTCGAAGTCCAATCTGAATAAAATAGTGCAATGAAATAAAAGTATACATCCTAATTTATGTTTTCACATCAATGAAGTATTGCCTGAGTTATGCTAGTAACATCACAGCCTAATATCTAGGAGGCTCAGTTCGAAATCACAAAGAGAAGATACCTGATATGTCCACAAGTTTGAAGATAGATCTATCCTGTCATTTAGGCCCATCAGCAGCACAGGACCTGTTACTCCAGCGCCCGATAGGTCGAAATGTGCACCATAGTTCTAAAGAGAAATTTTAAAAGGAACAAAAACAAAATATAAATCCAAAGAAACATTCACTGGTTGGAAACTATCATGGCTATTTGCACTCTATGTTGTCCTATAATAAAGAACAGAACTTGCTTTTACAGTGACAGTAGATCACCTAATTATATCATATACAATTCCTCTCAATTACAAAAGCTTGTATGTTAGATGGTTCTTTAGTGATTCTGGCATATAAAGCATTGTAGCTTTAGAGATTAGGTTCATAAGCGAGCAAAAGTTCCAAAACTCTATGTTAACTGTATCTAGATCTTTCTCGATAGGGAGTTCGTGATCCGAACATATCAGCAAAATAAATACAACAAATGAACAGAACAAAAATGGTGTGGACTGTGACTACCTGAAGACCAACTGTCACACTCAAAAGATCAATAATGTTCTTTCCTGGGACAAGTGTTACTGTTGTATCCAGTATTACATTTACATTATCACTGTTGCCTATCCCAGTACCTGAGCAAAAATTCAACAAATGTGATTAATTAGGCAATAGTTTATCTTCTAACGTCGCTATATCAGGGAAAATAAGAGATACAGAAAGTCGAAATGCAAATAACCTGTTAACTGCCCATTAACAAAAGAATGGAGGACATGACCAAGAGATTCCACATGTAGTATAGATTGAGTTCCATTGAAAAGAAATGGTTCATTTCCAGTTATATTGACACTGTAAAACATGTATGAGAGAGATTTAACTATGATTACAACACTAAAATCACCAATGATGCAGAGATAGAAATACCTAATACCTTATCGAATACCAGAGGTAATCACTGGCATCAGCGGTAGTATTTATCTGCTCAAGTAACCCTTCTCTTTTAAAAGCACTGGTCTTCGAGATACCCACAGGTTCTTGGACATATTTCCATCCTGACTCAGATATTTCAGAGGTAAATATCGGTTGATCTGATTCGTGACTGTAAGTCTTTACATATTTGGTCTCTGAAAGAGTAGCTTGAGAATTTATCTGTCATTGGTGCAGTAACTAATCAAATAATGGGGTCAATACCTGTGCAATCTAGAAAGTAGCAAGAGAGTTCATTTATCATCGAGACAACATTTTGTTAGAAGTAGGAGGTCAAACACATCTTTGGTTTTTCTTATTTTTGCAGCCATCTCATAACCAACCTTCAAATATTCAAATATATAGAACACTACAATTTATACAAATCAGAAAAAAGCTAGCTAAGCCCTTTTTGACAATTGGAGTTGTTTTGTACAAATTTGAACCTTCCGCACTTCCTGCCTCTCTATGTCATTTTTATCTTCTTTGTCCGTAAAATTATGCAACTTTTAAAGTAATATGAAATAAAATTACATGATGTTGATCTTTTGATCGGGGTTCAAAATCTCGAACCGTGTTGATGTTTCGATCTTTGCCTAGACCGATACTATTTCAGTAACTTGCTGATATTCCAATGTATGATTTTGAAGGTAAATTAGAGACTGAAGGAGGAATGAGATGAAGAAGAAAAAAAAGACAATTATTCAAGGTTTGTTTTCTATCTGGAATGCTACAATTTTGGCATCATCATCTATGGAGACAACTATAAAAAATAAAAAAAAAAAGATTATCTCAATTTTAGCATGACAAGAGATGTCATATTGACATGAAATAATACTCGTCAACACGATTGACACAATGATCTCGGTGCCAAGTAGTATCAAATTTTGTAATTTATCAGAATAATACGTTTCTACTATTTCTCAAACCACCAAAGTTTAATATCTCCTAGTAGCAAGTCTACATGGCAAAATGATGCAAGTTTTCAGCTAGAATGTTTTATTGTTGTTCTACATCTCAATGGGCATAAAGTTGTCTTGGCTCTTTAAGATGAAACGGCAAGATTTTGATTCATGTTTTCGATTGTTGGAACAATGTCGCTATTGACGAACCAACATTTCAATTTCATTTCTCTACCTAGAGTTATTTCAAGCACCATATAAGTAATCATCATTCAAACATTATCAAATGTCCAAAGGTCCCCCAAGTCGTATGGACTTTTAAGATCCTAGATATACAAATAACTCGATATGATATGTAATGTTCAACAGCAGGAGTTTGATAGGCAAGCATCAGAATAGTCTATAACCATTGAATCGTTGAAGTCAGGAAAGAACTTGAGGCGATTAGAGAATTGAGTAGTTGCTACATGTACAACCCCTCCACTAACTTTTATCCTGAAAATATGGACTATATTCTAACGATAATCTTGAAGGATTAGAATTTACAGGTTCCCTAAACAAGTGGTATCCCGGTATCCATCCTTACGCTAGCAAACTAAAATAGAGTAGGTCAACATTGTTGGAAATTGCCAATGAAAGGGAAAAATGAAGGTATCGTACATGCCTCAAATCCGCCGACTGACTATCTTTACTCATTTGCAAAGTCTTTCTGCTTTGCGCAACTTGGACTAATTTCCAGAAGATATGCAAGGCGAGTGCTACTATAGTGGTATATAGCTACAACCTATGAACATCTTATAGTTACCAAACAGAATACAGCTTTATAATTTCAACACAACCCATTTGTCTAATATTAATGAAACAAAAACTGATAACTGCAGTTTTAGTCATATTGCTATTTTTTCAGATGAATTCTTTTGCTAATACCGAAAATAGCACAGTTATCCAGGACTAGCAATATAGACTTGCAAATACCAAATTTTTAATTGATCAAGTAGGATATCCTGTTTATGCCTATCATCTGGATGAATACTTTTTTGGTGTATTTGTATTCAAAACAGAAAAAGGAGATTTGGAATTTGCAAGAAAACATAATGAAGTTATCTTATTTAACAAAGAATAATTATTAATTTTCACAACCAGATAGCATCAATAAGATATTAACCAGAAAAAGATGCAACAAGTAGTGGTTGAACATGATTTCATCATCGTTATGGGTTAGTACGCCTAAGTTAAGAAAGTCAAGATCTGGTCCAATTGGCAGCGACACGACAAAGGCAAGGCCCGATCTCGTGGCCGATGGCTTAGTTCGGTGCCCAATCCTACAGCTAGCTCGGCTCATCACCTAGCTTAGCTCGATGCCTCGAACTCTAAGTTGAGCTCTCCACTCTAGCTCAGTGGTCAATCTCTGACTCGACCTCCTAGTCAACCGCTCGAGCTCTCCCCTCTAGCTTAGTGGCCGATTTGCGAATTGATACCCTAGTTAACCGTTCGAGCTCTCCCCTCTAGCTCAGTGATCAATCTCTGACTCAACCCCCCGATCAACCGCCCGAGCTCTCCTCTCTAGCTCAGTGGTCAATTTCCGACTCGACCCCCTAGTCAACCAACTCTGTAACCTACTCGATGCCCAACTCATTTACCGAACCGCCATCAGACTGATATGCAGAACAGTGAAATATGCAACGGTAGATCACTTGCTCCCCTAAAACAGCATGGTCCTGGACCGTACAAGCATGGGCGATAGTACACTTAACTACCGCAGTGACATGATATTCTCCTTACCTTCGATGTGACACCCTCTAATTGTTGATGAGATATTTTTCTGATGACTCCATATAATGACCCCGCTTCTCGCAGACACAGATACACGAACATACAATCAACACTCTCATTCTCTAACATTTCTGGTTCTTATTCTTCTCCATCTCCGATTCGTGGTCTGACTTGAGCACTGGAGCGGTTAAGACAGGGCACCCCCTAGCCTTCGTTCTCACCCTCCTTCTCTTTGCAACATGGCAGGAGCTCCACCGTCTGTGAGTCTTGTATGACTTCACCATCATCAGCCAGTGACTCATCCGTAGGTGATCTCAAGCAGGAACAATCATCTAACTAGAATGAATTATAAAAGAGTGAATGTTCTATCAGTGCATAGTTTTGGAAACAACAGTTTGCATCACACTACTTCATGAAAACACAATGTTCATGTCACTCAAATCCAGATCTTTCCATAGCTAAAGGAGTAAGCGTTAGTCTTGTGTCAACGGTTCAGAGATCCTTGTCTACCCGAGAAAAAAAAAATTGAGTCCAAAAAGATTGTTATTTCAGCAATAAACATTTTTAAAATATGGATAGGCAGAGGATTTGACCTATGTATTTCTAGCATAAAATTCCAATTTTATCAGAAGTTATTTTTCTGCAGCTAATTATAAACTTCATGTCCTTGCACAATAAAAGGAAATATTGAAAGGAACTTGGATCAATTTTGCTTCCATCGACCAAAATATCAGAGATATCAAGCAAGGTTAAAATTTCTAGGTATTGAAGCAAGGTTGGGACCTTGAAATCAATAAATGGTCCAAGATCATGACAGTTAATGCTTAAAGGCAAAATTTGATAATTTAGAAAAATTTACAATTTAAGAATTAAAGATAGTTATACCTGTGCAGTATTGAATACAACATTTTTGCAGTCAGGAAGAACACTCACAGACCATGCTGGTAAATAGTATGTTTTACCATAAAAAGTAACAGTCGCGTCAGAGTTGGAATTTACATTAGCAAGAAATGCTGCACAGGTCCCAGAGGATGTCTTATAAACATGAGCCTAAAGCATGAAATGTTTTAGCAAAATGGGACAAAAAATATAAATCAATAGTAACTAATGAAACATACAGTGAAATAGAAAGGAGATGCCTTTAATGTTAATATGACCACTTCTTTCCATCAAAGTATGAGAACTGTAGAATTAACATGTGCAAAATGACTTCAGAACTCAAAAATAGCCATCATGACAATAAGCCCTGAATCCAAACTATTTTGGTTCTGATTACATATATATCTTATTCTGCCATTAAACTCTATGCTAGGCTATAACATATCAAAGATAACTGATTACTCAAAATTCCATTATCCTGATAAATGAAAGAAGATAATGAAACAACATGTTTTTGCTAACCAATAGATATTTGTAAATCTTGCCTAAGTGTGGTCAACCAAAAACCCAAATTCAGATTAACTCAACTTTGTAGAAATACCTTCTAATATGATTGTTGGATTCCATTCTTATATTATATTTTTTTTGTACTTTGTTAAACAAATTAGATTCATTACTAAAGTTATCCAACAAATTGATATTTTAATCTGGTGGTCTACCTACATATTTGCTTAACTAGTTGGTACCTATTGCTTATTGATAGTTTAATCAGACAAAAAGTAATATAATATAATTAATACAAATATAGACAATAATATATTTGAATTTCGAGTTGACTTCATGCCCCATGTCTAGCTTAGCATGTAGCAGCTAATAAAATGCTTGCATGTGGGAGTCTATATTGTTGAACTTTGTGTAAACAATAGGAAACAATCATGATGTAGTCTCCCTTGGCAATCTCAAATTCTAGATTCCTAGTGATTAAAACAACATTTTCATCCAAATTTCATGACCACTAACTTTAGATTTTAAAATATTTCTGCAATAATTTACATATATCTTGATTTAGATTATAATCATTTATTGTTCTATATAATTCTTCAATACATTAGGGGTGAAATTGTAACAAGATAGATCTTAATATTGGAAATGCAGAGGAAGATTTGGTTGGTTCTCGTTAAATAGGAGATTGAAATCAGGATATTGCATTTGTTCTGGAAGCAATCTGATTAAGTAATGAATGACCAAATTAGTAAATTGAATCATTACCTTTGTTAGACATAGCTAATAACTCAAATGCTTAAGCGCACTTTAGTAGTAGTTTGCCATCTAAACCTATAACCCTTTTCTTCAACCCACAACTCTCCATATGGGAGTAAATAGGTGTCATAATAAGTAATGACTCATTTGCATAACAGAAGTGGTCCATTAACTTGTTAGGCTCAATCATTGATCCAAAATATCGCAAGTTGATAATAGTGCACTTTCTAAGCTTATAAGCCCACTTCATCATCCCACAACACTCCACGTTGAATTATACCATGAACTCAATCCAAAATGGAGACAAATGATAGGGAGCACCACTTTTGATCAAATTGTGGGGAAAAAGTAATTAAGGGAAATAAAATGTAACAAAATTATTTGCATCAACACAACAACTTAATATAAAAACAAAGTTCATATTTTTGTAGAATTAGGAGAAAAAAAGAGGGTGAATAATCATTTACATTAAAGGGAAAGAACATGAAATTGAACAGCCTTTGTAGTGGGCAAACTTCATGTTTTTTTTCGAGTCTTACTATCTAAGTTTGAATCTGTGATCTTCTTAATTCATTTGAGACAAATTAGTGTCTATCGATGCTCTTCAGACGCCCAAAAAATTAAGTCTGTCATATGTTTCTTGATCATGAAGCATGACATGACAATTAAATAATGTAATTCATTTAGACAAATTGAAGGAAGGAAATCAAATTCCACTCAACTTTGTCTTTACCCACAATTATTTGTGGAATTTTCATCCCCAATAGTATATTTCCTTTTTAAAAATGCTTCCTAGATCTTCAAGAAAGTCAAAGGCTAGAATTTTTTAAATTCCAATTAATTTATCTTATTTTCATTATATCATTGTTTTATCTAAAGAATCTCAGCATCATTATTTTGTTAGATAGTGTAATAATGTTAGTGGATAGGGATACAATTTGAAATGAATGGAGATCATTTTGACAATGATGAAAAATTTAGGCAGAAAACCAAAACAACGTCCTTTTATCCACATCGTCAAAAGGGTGCTTCTCTTTTAAAATTTATTAAAACAACACCCCACCCATAATTTGATACCTGAAATACTCCTTTGCACTCCACTTAGAGCAACTTTGACTAAAGCTACACCAACTTGGGGTAGCTTTAGTCAAAGGTGCTCCAAGGTGATGCAACTTTGGTCAAAGTTGTTCATGCCCTTAGAACATTACATCTCCAGAGTGGAGCAACTTTGGTAAAAAATGCACCACCTTTGGTCAAAGTTGTTCATGCCCTTAGAACATTACATCTCCAGAGTGGAGCAACTTTGGTAAAAAAAATGCACCACCTTGGAGCTGCTTTCACCAAACTTACTCCATGGTGGATAATTCAGTAATTGACAAGTGGAGCGTCCATTAGGTGTTAGCAAATGGTGAAATTCTAATAGAGGTTAGCGTTGAAGGAAGTCTCAGTAAGTTACAACAAACCAAGGCTAGACAAGTGGAAATCACAAACACAAAGCTTCTAGGCGAGGCGAATCATAGTGGATATAAGACTAGGCAAGTGAAATTTTTAGTAGGTCAAGGTGGATATAAGGTTGGGCAAGTGGAAGTCCTGGTGAGTTTAGGTGAGTAACACTAGCAGGTGATAAAATTCTAAAGGCTACGCCACTTAACAAGGGGAATACTTGGTAGGCCAAAGTTGTTTAATACTAGACAAATGAATAAGTCCAAGAGACAAGGTCTCTTGGCAAGGGAAATGTTGAAGGCAAGGCCTCTTAGCAAAATGCGGAAGTCCCAAGGTCATGACCTCTTGGTAGGAAAGTTTAAATGAGATGAGTCTATGAACGATCAATAGTTTAGGTGTTTAATAGATTTCATGTAGGCGAAGATTTGGCCTTGGAGTTGGTCAAAATTAATGATCCAGTAGACTAACGGTTGAGTTAACTAGGCAATTAACATACACTAGATTGTCAGCGAACACAATATTTCTCAATTGGTTGGTCAGTAGATTGAGGCATAATCAGTCGACAAATGAAACTGTAAAAATCCAGAAAAAGAGACGTAGGTCTAATAAGATTGGCTATGACAGTCATATGATTTAGATGGTACAACAAGTCAATTGACTAGATGAAATATCAATCGACTCAAGTATTTGTTAGGTGCTAAACAGTTGATTAAATGCAATTTCAATTTACTCAGCTATAGCAATTGTGAGATCAATCTCGACTGATCGGGCATAAAACAAGTAGTGGTAGTTGTTTAGAACAAAAAGGCTTACAAGGGGGATTTTGGAAGTGAACACTTGAGTTCTTGAGTGAAAGCAAGAAATGGCAAGTGAAAGTAAGCCAAAGAAGAGCTCCTATCTCGTAATTGTTCTATTGTTGTAATTTTCTTGTTCATTGTAAGTATGGTTGTAAGAAGGCTTCCGCGAAAAAGTATAAAAGGATTTCGAGATTGACTCGCGATCTAGACTTACCAACGAGTCATAGACCATGGAGTACGAACCAAAGGTTCTTAATCACATAAAAGGCTAAGTGTTAGCATTATTTTGTGTTCTAGTATTTGCTCCACATGTGTAGACATGAGCAAGCAAAAAAGGTAATCAGTTATCCACAACACCCCCCCCCCTCCCGCATGCTCTCCCACTAACTCCACTAACAAGCCAAGTGTACAAAATTTCAATAATTTATCAAAATAATACATTTTGACCATCCCACTCAATATAATACGAGATTCCAAACCATGATTTTAAAGCTCATTTCCTTGCAAAGAAGACAACCTAATTCCCAATAAACCATAAAATGTCTCTTTTACATGTAGAATTAATTTAGTTAGAATAAACTATAAAGGCATCATTTTACATTCTTTTCCTGTATACTAAGCTCTATTAAACTAAAAACTTTTGTTTCCTATGTTTATCCTCTTGAAAGAGTTAACACGATTTTGAATCTCAACCTAATCAAGGAAAAAAAAAATCTTTGATGGCAACAAGTTGAGAGCAAGAACAAACAAAGTAAATGGTATTAAATATTGGATGTTGGATAACATGCATAATTGCTTACCTCTAAGTATGGACCAAGAGAAGTGTATGCTGGATCAGTTGCAATCAATGCTTTTTCACAAAGCTTGATCGCTTTATGTAAATCTCTAAGGTGACCCCACTTAGGTTGCCTAACAATTCCTGAGAGGTTTATCAAAAGAATTATTATCCAATTGTGTAACATGACAAAGTTATTTAATTTCAGTGGTTAATAAGTACTAATTCCAAGATGGACAATGGTTGAAAATGGTCACTAAGTTACCTAGTTTTACAATTATTGTTAATGACAATAAAGTATCTGAACCAGACCATAAGCTCACCATACTCATCAATTGGAGCATCATAATCATAGCTTGTAGAAATAAATGGTCCCCCTGAAGAACGGCCAAAATTGGTTCCTCCATGGTACTGGCAAAGTCAAGATCCACCATGTTACTCTTGTTTTATTCAAGAGTAGAGAAAATTATAGAATGTGATTATTTAACAAGTGGAAAAGTTAAAATCAGTTTATGTATAGGTCATATACCATGTAGTAGTTTTGGAAGGTACCACCACGTTGGAAGAATCTGGCTACCGCAAATGCAAGATCTTCAACAGGTCTGTATGGCACTCTACCACCGAAGTCAAGAAACCTGCAATCCCACAGTAAAGCGACAATGAAAGCAAACATACACAGTTGAGCGTAAAATGGAGTCCAAATGCCTTACCATCCGCTCCAATTCTCGGTCCAAATTTTCGGTTTCTGATTTGAGTTTGGAGTAAACTGATCACAGTAAAATCCATTGCAAGTGTTGATCTATACAACAGATAATGTAAGTTGGTAACATCTTCAATAGCAAACTTGAAAGTATGGCTGAATAATAGGTCAACAAACCCAGAAATAGGTATGTTTTCTTATCTTTTGATGAAACATCAGTATAAAGAAAAAAATAAAAAAACACAAATCGAAGCATGAAACTCACAATTGGGTCAGGGGCATCAGATTGCTGGCACATCACCCATGGCACACCAGTGTCTAGAGAGGTAGCCATTGATGCTGACCAATTGACATATGTTTTAGCTGCAGGACCATAAGCTGCCTCGACATTTCCATACTCATTTTCAATCTACCATGGAAAAGATTGAAAACCAAATCAGCTACAATGATCAGCCATGCCTGTTTGCACTTTCTAGATCTTTACCTGGGATAAAATGATGGGTCCACCTTGTGATGCATACAATTTTTCCTGCTTCATCACATCGACGATCTTCGCTGTGAACCGCTGCATCTCTTTCTGCACTCATGATTTAGAAATTATGAACTACACACTCCAGAATTTTGGAATTTGATGGGGAGACAAGTAAACCTTGAAGGGCTCATTGTCGGTCCTAAACTCGATGCCAGGGATGAAATGCAACCAAACAGGGAATCCCCTGCGTCAAATGAGCAACTAAATAAAATCTCCAGGCTTAGTAAATTGGCACTCAAAGAGAAGATCAAGAACCCAAATTTTATTTTACCCATAATTCCATTCAGCGCAGGCGTAAGGGCCGATCCGAAGGTGAACGTAGAGGCCAGCCGCCGCCACCGTCTTCACGAACCTCACCAAATCCTTCCTCCCCTCGAAATCATACTGTCGAAGACGAAGGCCAAAACAAATTTTTTATTTTATTTTCCAGGAAATCAAAGTAGAACAAAGCTACATTTGGTAGGAAGAGTGAAGAAAGGCAAAATGACCTGGCCCTGGACGGGCTCGTGGAGGTTCCAGAAGACGTAGGTCTCGATAACGTCGAGCCCGCCGTCCTTGGACTTGCCGATGAGGTCCGGCCACATCTGCGGCATCCATTCCGGAATCGAGTATTATCTACTAGTTAAAGTGTGAAAAATAAAGAGAGGGCATGGGAGGTGGGAGAGACCTCGGGAGTGCTGCGAGGGTAGTGAATAGAACCGGAGATGAGCACTCTCCGACTGCCATCGACGACCAGCGCTCTGTGATCGTACGACACATTGGCTGCGGCGCAGAGCTGAAGGTCGCAGCAAAGCAACAGCAACAACAACAACAGCAACAGCAGGAATTGCAGTAGCGGTGGCGGTGCCGGTGCCATCTTCTTCCTCCCTCCCTAGTCCCTTCCGCTGTCACGGGGATCGAAGGGTATTAATCTGTTCGTGGTTAACAGGATGATGCGTACGTAATGTAGTGAGCTGTGAGGGGACGCAACGCAACGCAGTCAGCTCCTGTCTGCTAGCTGCTTCCTTCTTGCAACAGTGGTCCATCTGCCATTTCTTACAACAGCACTGTGGAAAAACTGATTTCTACTGATGGTAAAAGAAAGAAGAGTCGCAACTGAAGTGACTCCACCATGATCAGGATCAGGACAAGATAACGCGGCATGCGTGAACGAGCGGGGAGATGGCGACGGGTTTTGCTGTTCCGATTGGTTATTCACGCTGAACCTCTCCACTGCCACCCACCGAACGCGAAGCCAATGATCCAACCAATACGCAACGCCAGTGGATTGAATTGTTCGCTGTCGCGGCGTTCTGTCGGTAATCGATGCGATGCAGACATGCAGAGATTCCGAGGCGCAGAAGATGACGTCGCCGTGGACTCGGAGTTGATGCGTCCACTCTTTCACGAACGCGCGGAAAAAAAAAGCATGCATTCGGTGGCGCTGTAGAGGCGTCCGTTAGATTTATCTGCTCCATCTACGGATTTAGATAAATTTTAAATAAATTTTGATAGATTGATCCGTTTGAATCTGTTTTAATAAAAAATAAAATTTATTATATCAACCGTCTCACACGATTAATCTTATGATTAATTATGAAGAATTAAATTAACAAGTTCATTATAAAAAAAAGATATTACTTCAATTTTATTGAGATTCAAGACCTGTCTAAATCTGTTTCTGGAGCATAACTGAATTAATTAAGATAGAGTAAATTTGTAAAAGAGGACTGAGACAATACTTTTTTTCTGTCGTGACCCATTGTAATTTTTCGATTTGCCTCCTCACAGATGATTGTGGAACTGACCGTGTAAGACTGTTAGAATGACAGATTTCATCTTTTGCAGAAGAGATCTGTCTAAGCCTATCATCCATGCAAGTTAGTCGTGATGAATTTAAATTGATTCATGAGAAATTTTTTTTATTTTTTAAATTTAAAATAAAATTGAATATTTTAACTATCTAATTCGTAATTAAATTTAAAATTTTTATTATATATATATATATATATTATGGATTGGTAAATTTAACTTATCTAATTTATAATTTAAATATAAAACATTTTAATTTTTTATATATTTTTTAATTTTTAATAGGTTGGTGAATTGATCCTCTAATCTATATTTTAAATTGGAGTAAATTAAAAATTTCCTAACCCACTATAATAATTAAAAATGAGAATAAAATTAATTTTAAATAGATCTAAATTATTTTCTATTTACGTCTAGCCTAATTTTATAATTTACGTTAAAATTAATGAGAAATTAAGAGTACTTAAAAATTAATTTAAAAAATTATTATTCTTTAGTATGAATAGAGGGTAATATTTATTATCTCTTAATGCAGAATAAATTTATTGAAATGGACAAGAGTCAAATTTTGATGAAGTCAAGAAAATACTCTTCTTGTAGTAGTGAATTACAGTTTTTTGATTTGCATTCTTGTATATGGTTATAAAATTGATCGTATAGTCTCCGGGGCAATGGTGCAACGGTAGGACATTTGGGTTGTGACCCAGGGACTTGCGATTCGATCCCCAGCTACGGCGTATTTGCAAGAATTTTCTTTCAAATGGGGAACGCAATCAAAGAATATTGGGCAAGAATTTTCTTTCAAATGGGGAACGCAATTAAAGGATGTTTGCGGATTGATCGTCGTATGCGCTTCCCGATTTATCCTGGTGGTCAGTGGAAAATTTCTATGGGATTGGGCCGGCCACCTCAGGGATTGAGTCCATGAGACTGACAGGGATTTATTATAAAATTGATCGTGTAAGATCGTTGAAATGATAAATTTCATTTTTTATGAAAAAATAAAATAATATTTATTAACTATTAAAATGATCATTATTATATTTTATCCAAAATTGAATATATTGCTTTCTAAGTCTTTGGGCCGTCCAATCATTTGAGATAAGTTTTCAACAACTTCCATACTCTATTCAATAAGCACACCATCAAGATTGACATGTGCCATCCTACAAACCTAATTTTAAATAATCAAATACAAAAAAATCCACTCACTTAGCTTGGTCGAACATAAAACATATGATTAAGAGTTTAAACTCCATCCTCTAGTATTGTCACTCCTTCGATGGTTAATTCAATGAAGAGTGACCTAATCTGATACCAATTATTTTTTATTTACAATGCAGAGTGATCTAATCTCTAAGAAATGAAATCCTTTATTTTGTGATGCAATTAGAGGGGGATAAATAGTTGCTCGTTGTTTCTTCATCTTTTATCATCATGCTTGTCTAGTAGTTTAGTAGACAACTAAAATATTAAAATAAATAAAATAAACATAACAATACCATATTTTCTTAGTTAGGAACCCTCATGGTGAGCCTATTATATATTTTTTTTCTTTCAAGACATCTTTTGGGAGTGGAGAAATCTCTGATCGATTTTTGTTCTTACAAATAGAGAATGCAAGAATGATGATAAAATAAATGTAAAGTAAAAAAATAAAAGTTACACAAAATCTTGATCACTTCAAGAATCCCTAAACGAAACAACACTTGTCCTAACACTTCCTAGATCAAATGAACAACAACACTTTGGGAACTTTTGAGAGTTGCTAGCTCCTAAAGACCCTTTTTATTGTTGTGTTCCAATTGATTTGATCATCTGTTGTCCAGTGATTTTTCTTTGACTATTATCTAATTTTTAATCACTTGAAAACTAATTTTCAATCAACTAGACAACTTCCACACTTGATTTTTTTTGTCCAAATTGGGTTTTTATGGTCATGCAAATAGCTTATGGTCACCCAAACATAGCCATGTCAACCGATGGAATTTTATCTCCTATCATGTCGCGGCTAATCAAGGTTTATCCTTTGTCACGTCAACATCTAACTAAGTTCTATGCTCATCTAAACATCCAATTGCTTGAACCTACTTTTCTGGTCGGCAAACTCTGATCGATCAAAAACCTTATTCAATTGCTCGAAAAACCTACATCACAAGGGTTAGTCTGAAGAACATAGACAACATACTTGTTTTACCTGCCTATTTGGTATCTGGTATTATCTGCTTAGTATCTGGTTTACTTAACTTATCGAGACTTTCTACACTTGCATAGAGTTCATTCCTCTAGGACTTCCACTTGCCTAGAGTTCATTCTTCTAGAGTTTACTTCTCTACATCTTGGGTAGCAATAAAGAAATGCTCAGAGTTTGACTCTCCAACAACTAGCTCAATACAGGCCATGACGTTAATTCTCTTCTCATGGTCGCGCCTGATACAATCACAAGCAATAATCTTTTAACTAGTAATATGTAAAATTTTCGAAAGATAAGAAATCTATTTTTACCAATGTGGTATGTGAGGAAGAATATCAAAAACCTAGTGGTGAAGGGGAGAACTTGAGCTCTAAGGAGACGAGTGACAGCATCGTTGATAGGGGTGAGGCAATTTAGGAGGAGGTGATGGATGAAGGTGCCATCGCAAAGAACCTTATAGGGCTCTTGAAATACAGATATCTAACTCTTGAAATTAATTAATCCTAAAGGCGATAAGTGGACGATCAAGTATCATAAATTTTTAAACTCATCAAGTGGACGATCAAGTATCATAATTTTTTAAACTCATCAAGTGCAATATGCCCCTTGTAAGATTTGAATCCGTTGCCTAGGGAACCCATCCCATCTTTTACCATCGCATTACGCTCCGGGGCACATCAAGAGGTCCCTTTTTTATTTTTTATTTTTTTAATTAACACTAAATATTTAGTTTTAGAAATGACTAATCTTGATTCTTGAGTGTGATCAACTCGTGAGGTTAACCGTGTGGGACCGTTGGAGTGGCAGATTTCATTTTTTACTGAAATTGAGTGTGATCAACTCAGTCCCACGAAAACCAAGATAAATCGAGAAGAGTTCACAGAGATCCATTCAAACGACTATCATACTCATATCTACTTTTCATATGAAGGAAAATATCTTATAATACGTCGCAGTTGAGATTCAAATTTGAGATTTTGATTTTCCATTGAAAGATCCAATTGTTGTATCATAATTTTAAGGGTCGGTACAAGGTGAAATCCGTCACCTCAGCGGTCTTACATGATTAACTTCACGACCATCTACAAGGAGGTAAATCGAAAAATTATAATTGACCACTTTGGAAAGAATATTTTTTTTCAATTTTATCGAGATTCAATTTTTATCTATTATAATAATATCTATCTCATATTAGCCAATTCAATTCTGTTCAAGGATTTAAGAGCCATACTTACCAGAGGAGAGAGACGAGGGATGATTTAAAATTAGTAGGGATGTGTAAACAAGAAGAAAGATTTTTAAAATCATTAGAGGATGTTTATTAATAAGACAGTTGAAGTTTAATAATAATGGTGATAACACGTATAGAGGTGTAGATCTTTAAAGTCAGACGATGACTTTTACTAAAATTTATTCCTATCTAAAATTTACGCACGGATATTTGACCCGAAATGAACCCGGAAAACCAATCTCACTCGTGGAAACACATACCCATCCGGCAACCCACGCATGCAAGAGGTGGGACCCTTGCAACTGCGTGGGTAAGCGGTCGCCCACAAACAGCAGCGCGTCATCGCGTAAAACGACGCCTCCGTTTGTGGACGAGGAGCCTCCACGTAGGCGCGACGCCCGGAGCGCCAACCCTAGCCCACAGCGCGGGTACGCAAACTCCCCGTCCCGCAATTCCCACCCCGCGAAATTAAAGCCCGATCCATTCCGACAGAGATGGCCAGTGGCGGTGGCGGCGTCGGCCGC
>JBBMKF010000074.1:3796127-3816757 GCA_037834155.1 Curcuma caesia | reverse complement strand
AACCGAGACCATAACTACGCCAGTAGCATACATGACAAACAGTAATGACAAATTGGAGTCACATGCATAAGTTCATACGATTTCCCAGTAAATGAAAAGCTCCAATTTGATCTAGTTCCGTTATTTGCCTATGAAAGCATTGTCTTCTACATGCTTCTTGACATACTACATGGTATAGCATATGAGCCTTGTTTTGTTCAACCCAACCAAATTCTATACATAATTGTATTATTTTGTGATTTTTTTTCATGTGTGCTCTGTTTACCGATTGTCCATGCCATCAATTTGATGCAATTGTGTTACTTTCCTTCTCGTGGGGTATAGAAGATGTCTTCGTTTCTGCTGATATTACTTTTTAGTTAGATAACACTAGTCTAGTATAATTCATATTCTGCATTTATCTCTTACAAAGGTTCCTGTTTGTACCACTATCAACCAATAGCACTGATAGTAATAGGCTTACACATCATGTGTATATCTTAAGTCAATCTTGAGAGGTTTCTATTAAAGGCATCAAAGTTACTCCTTTGGACTTCCTAAGGTTTAAAATGTCAAGCTGTGCTAAAATTTCGATCCTTGATTAGAACGATATTGTTTCGATATCGTACCGATGTTTCGATACATGATGCCGGTAATGGATTGGAGTTGAAGAAGGAAGAAGATAAAAAATAAGAAGACATTGTCTGTACCGAGCATAATTTTAAATCTTGTACCATGTCGAGAAAATCAATCAAAATATATCATTCCCCTAAATTACCAAACTCAATATTACTCAATACAGAAAATGTCTCCTTTTACTTCATTTTTTTCTTTTTTACCTCTAATATGTTGTCAACACCATGTATTGCAGAGTCGATACAATACTCGTATTTTTCTAGTCAGAGATCGAAACTACGACATTTAAGATTTTGAATTTTGACGTCAAGTGATATCGAATTTCGATGATTTACTGGAATGATACGTTTCAACCATTTCGTCCGACATTGTACAAGATTTCAAACCATGGGACTTCCTATTTAGGGATAAAAGACTTAGCAAAACAAACTACAAATTAAGCGACCCAAAGCTTCTATTAAATAACAAGTAAATTAAATGCTAAGAAAACTACATGATTAGCCACTAATAGAAATACCTAATGAGTTTTTATGAGAAGAGCAAAAACAAATAGAAATACCTGATGAGTTTTTCCGGTCAAGAGATTAATTGTACACTCATAGGCAACTCCCTTGGAGGGCCACCCACAATCTTCAACTTTGTGATTTTTAAATACTTCATTAGCTGGCCATGGAACCTCCCTACACTCCAGAACTTCTAGTTGGCACAGATGCCATCCACCAATGGGATCTGCAAAAGCGGAAATTTGTCATGTAGTACTAAAGCAAGATACTTATGAAGACAAAATTTGATGATAAGAATATGGACATACATATCTAGCTCACTATTTAATAGCTATTTTAATATCTCCATGACCTCTAAAAGCAGCTTAGTCAATAACATTGATGCATGTAATTTGTTAATTGATATTGATGAATGTTTCTGATATATTATGATCTATATAGCCTCAAAAGTTGAAATGCCAACCAATCCAAGCTCCTGAACTAGCTTGACATAGAATGGGCCATACGTAACACTGGGAGGCTTGGAAACCTACATGTCCATGCCAAGTGTTCGTCTCTCGACCCACATGTTGTGCTCAAGACAATACAAAGTCAAGTTGTGTCACATGGTGAGGCTCAAGCATGTGACATTGTGAGCCTACCATGGTCCAATTCTATTTTTATGATTTTTTAATATGTTTTTTTAATATTATCCTTTTTATCCTTGACATAATTGAAAATTTAGAATATTAACTTTTTATTTTTCATTTTTTGTGCATAAATGCATTTTAATAAATTTTTATTATTAGATTTTCAAGGACCATCCCTATTTAAGCCTAGTATAAGCACAATCGATATGGACTCATGCATAGCACGCTACAACCCATTGGCACAACCTTATCTAGTATTGGCTCATCACATTTTAGAAATGATAATTTTCATATTTTATTAAATTTAATGATATTAATACATATTATAAATGAGGCATAATTGTAAGCATGACTAACTATTCAGAATTGCATTTAGAGCCGTCAATTTGGATTAAGCTTGTTGGATTGGTCCGCCCCATCAAATAATTTAAGTGGGTTGAATTATATTTTATCAATCCATTTTAAAATAGGTCCACGTGCGCTGGCCTACTTGGGCCAATGATCTACGCAGGTCAACCCGCGGGTTGAGAAATTTTTTTTTCTAAAATTTAAAATAAAAGTGAAAAATAATGGGCTCGTGAGCTTAACTCACCTAATCCACAATCAAACTTAAATTTTCAACATTTTCTACATATATTTTTTTATTTTTTGATGGACTCGTGGACTTAAGCCACCTAATCTGCAACCCAAACATAAAAGTTTCAACCTTAAATATATATATTTTTTATTGTTTAATAAGCCCGTGGGTTGACCCGCGTAACCCACAACCGGTCGTGAATTGGGTTTGGTTGAAGATTTCCTAGCCCGCCAAAATTGCAAGTCAACATGTCCCATCTCGCCATATGATGGATTTTTGATAGGTTGACCCGCCCCATTATGGGTTGGTCCGTTTGACTGCATTAACCGCATTAAATCCCATGGAATCAAGGTCCAATGTCAGTCAAATTAGTTTTAAGCAAGATAATTAATGTTGAAAATCTGAACATTTAGTCCTTTTAATTAGCCTTAATAAGGTCACAATTATTGAAAAAGTTTAAGGTAGGTTTATCATTGTATTTGATGTGTGTGAAGTTGTGCAAGACCTAGACAAAATATATAGTGTTTGATGGCTCAAGGTATGTAGAGTTTAGAGAAAAATGATATAGGGCATCCGAGGGAGACGGTGCATAGAGCGTCGTTACCAAGGAGATGAATTACATAAGTGAAGGTGAAGGATGGGATATGGAGTGAGACGAGAGCAAAGTGCATTCGAAAGGCGAGTAACTTGACAAGAGAAGACCTTAAGGTACGATAAGACTTCGTGTGAGTTGCTAGTGGAGTGATGTGTAGTCATGGGGTGAGGGGAGTTTTCAATCTAGGCGAACTTAATCATTAATTGAATGTAGTCAACATGTCAACCGATTGGAAATGTTGACCAATTAATTGGTGACTAAGTCAATTGCTATGAGCAATTGATTGATGTCTATGGGCACTCAACCGATAAACCCCAAATGAAGCAGTCAACACTGATCATGGTTCCAGGGAAACAATTTGAGTTAACCAACACCAATTGATGGTGTCAGTCACTTGATGCTACAGTAAGACAATATCAACAAACAACCGTCATTGGATTAGATAACGATTAAAGAGGAGGTGCAAATCAATCAACTAATGAGTGTCTAGTCAATGAAATCATGTTAACAAAGCAATTCATGGAAGAGGCTAAATTAAGGGTTCCATAGGCCACAAATCATATATACAATTAGTTCATAACTTCGAACAACAACATTGTCTTTATTTTGTGCTTTCTTGTAAAATCCTAGAATTTTGTTGTAAGCCTCTTGTGCTACCCTTGGATGATTTCTCCAACTACGACATTTAACCAAAGAGGAAAAAAATAGAAAATTCTAAGAGTAATCCGTCAAATGAATCATAAGTCATGGACAAGGAGCGTGAGGGCTACTAAATCACATTAAAAATTAGTCACTGTGGTATACATGCTTATGCTTTTTTTATTTGCCACTGCTAATGTTTTGTTGTAACCCTACTGAGATTGCAGCAGGAGTAGGTTGCTTGTTTATTTGTAGGCACGAATAGTATTCACCCCCTTCTACCAAACCGATCATCTGATCACACACACACCAACAATATAGAAAAAGACTACTTGATGACTTTGAGTCTACAAGTTCGAACCAATAAGTATGACTGCTAATAATATAGTAGTTATATTGTCTAATATGCTACAGGTGCAATAAATACATCAAAGTTAAATATCAATTTCCTTAGAGTTATTGTTTAGGTCAGTTTGTCACTCCACTTTCATGAACAAATTGTTGATATCTTTACCAAGCCACATGATCAAGGTGATTTACCATTTTAGGTGACAAGCAAGACATGAAAGACAAATTAGAATGCCACATTATGTGATTTACCAATATCCATACCTTAAGGATCCAAATAGTTATAAGTTTGGCTATTAGCCTGGCATGGCTAACTAGCTTAGGCATAGTAAGGCTTGGATCCTATATGTAATATGATGTAATTACTTAATCATATGAGGATTTCATCTCAACAGACTTAATAATTTGTTTACAAAATGCAGATAAACTTTATTTGGAAGCATCACTTGGTCTTCATAGAAATTGGGATGGACCAAACTAAAAGACCCTGGTTTCAATATTGTAAAATACAAGTCTAACTAGAATCAATTCAAAATTTTCTTCTTTTCTGTTCATTTTCCTGGATGGTCTAACATAGACAAGTTCTAACAATCTTTATTTGATGCCATGGTTAACTGCTTAGGTTCTAATATTACCTTTGGAAACTAATCTTGGAGCGACATTGATGGGACGCATGTAGTGTGTCATTATTCCAATGGGTACAGGTGCCGCAGCAAGAGCAAGATATAACTTTCTGACCTGTTTTTCCTACATTTATTATCAGAATTTATAAGAATTTAGAAAAATCACAATAAGCAAGACATACTGAGACAATACATGCTATACCAGACAACTGCATGGTTTTAAATTTTTTGTATGAGGCTATGAGCTGCCCCTACAATTCTGATCAGAAATCAGTATTCCAGTAACAATGTAAACTTATAATCATTGATTTGAAATGCAGAATCACACTAAACCACCCAATTATACACCCTCCTTTTTCCCTCGCAATTTTTCTTTAAGCAAGAGCCGGCGAGCAACTACTTCACTATAATAAGATCCACCAAACCATTAGAACGTTCAACATCTAACACTGAAACCTCAAAATCAGCCTCTAAAACATACTTAGCCCCCTGATAAAGGGCCTTCTCAACAGGTCCACTCCGTCAAAGCATCCTCCCCATACTTGACATCCCAAACAAGTTGTTTAACTGCCCAGTGAGCAGAAACAACATCCAAAACACTACTCACTGCAACATTTGGATTAGATAAAAATTATGTTTTAAAAAGAAATGCGTCATATAAAGTGTTAATTCCTTTTATGGCAGCTAGCTAGCTCCACTGCAGCATTCAAGCAGCTCGAATAATTACACTGAAATCAAGATTTGCATATGCTTATTTTCCAAAGCTTGACAAAGCAATGGAAACCCCACAGATGTTGTGGCTTATTTTCAATGCAGGATATAACTTATGCGAGATTTATCATTATAATGATTGTAGTCAGTCTTCCAGTCCAACAGTTAGCTAAGTCGACTAAGGAGTCATCTTAGGCTAATCAGCCAGCAAACCAACAAGTGAAGCATCAAGATTTGAAGGCTATATAAAGAGGAGAAAGGTGGATGTTTGAAGATAAGCAAAATAGAGAGCATTTCCTTGTACCCTTTAGCCTTCCTCTTAATCTTCATACTATGTTTTTGTTATAAGAGGTTTCTCCTTCTCCAAAGGAGAGATTTTCAGGAGTGACTCATCGAGTTATAGGTTGTGGAGGAAGAAGGTTCCGAAGTGCTTACGTCGTGTTAGCATTTATGCATGCAATTCTTTATGTTTCTTATTTCCACCACTAATGATATTTGTATGACCTTGTTAAGCCTATAGCAAGAGTAGTATTAATTCTGAATTGCAGATACACCTCTATTCACCCCCCCTTTGGCTGTCTGGTTATCCATCACACCAATCCAAACACATAGATGATGTGGAGCATTAGCAAATATATATAAAATATATATATACCAATTTCTCTTCTTGTCCATTCGTTGGCTACGGTAGCAAGGATGAGCTCAAACTACCCTGGTAGTCACATTTTTGTATGGCACAAGCATGAGGTCCCACTCTTTGTCGGGAGAGTGCCGGAGTAACACTAATGAATGGGTCAAAACTATACTTAGTTGATTTTAGTACCTTAGTAGAGGTTTATATCCTTGCATAATATTATTATATTTAATGCAGGTACACTATTACATTAGAGCGCAATTTTGGAATTTATTATATTGTTTATTACATTAGTTTGTACATTTCAGCATTTTTACTTGCGCTACTCAGTGTTCCCTGTTGACCTCCTTATCTTGCCACTTCAGCATTTCAAGAAGAGGGTATCTAAATCCTTGATGAGAGTATCATTTGATGGGAGTTTCAAATTTACTAGGACTCACTCCGAGCACACTTCGTGCATTTTTAGGATTTAACTCGTGGATTCTTTTTGCTTTATCGTGCTTTTGTCATGGAACTCTAAGCTATCTTGTTGGACTTGATGTTATGTTTTACTTACGTTCCAAAGTATATGAACACTTTTATGTTGGTCTTTTAGAGTAAATGTTAGTTTTATCATTATGGTGGTGTTGATTAATGTGTCCATCTCTTGCAATCCGATTAATCTTAAAGGTGGACAGTCCTACCCCACAAACCACCGACCAAGCAAATCCAAAAGCGCACATGGCTTCTCGCCCAACAGCCAATGCCCCAGATTTTTCATCCCACTAGAGGAAAATGTTCTGCAATGCTTCGTAGTTGGGATTCGAACTGTGGGTGCTTGAGTAACACACTGAGCACCTTGCCACTGCACTATTAATGTGATTTTGTGAATTGTGTTTTGTGTGTTTGATTGAACTTGTTTTGCAAATATCAAAGAATTTGTCATGAGGTTGTTATGAGTTATAAACCATGTCAATGACCGTGAATATCATCTTGGGGCTAATAATAA
Source organism: Curcuma caesia (assembly GCA_037834155.1). Classification (NCBI taxonomy): domain Eukaryota; kingdom Viridiplantae; phylum Streptophyta; class Magnoliopsida; order Zingiberales; family Zingiberaceae; genus Curcuma; species Curcuma caesia. The sequence goes on along the minus strand of JBBMKF010000074.1, from coordinate 3,809,895 downwards.
TTATAAAGCTCAATTAACATCGGAAATTGGATCCCTTTTAAATGTTCTAACTCCAAAAATTGAAAACTAAAATATTCTATGAAAAGAATAATGTTATAGCTAAGTTCACATGATCAAACTTGGAAAAAATACACTATAAGATAATTACCAAATCAAAAATTGTTTGAATTAATTTATTCCCCCAAGTTAAAGGATCTACCAAAATAAATTTTTATAAAATATAACATTTTAAAAATTATTTCCTAATTTAAATTAAATAACTTTATAATATCCAATACATTAGCAATATAGATGTGTTGTTGAATAGCATAAGGTAAGAGTATATCCATAGATAGATAAAGTGATGTGTTTGAAGACAAACCCTAATCATGCTGTGAAATTCTGAGCAGAAATCTTTTGTTCTAGCCAATACAACACTGCAAAAACAGCAATTTCATTTGATTAAACATTAATGCACTTATATGAAAGAACATTTTTTGAGTTCAAGAAAAAGCTAACCAGCCTTCAGTACAATTGTCTATTTGATGGGTGGTCCTCAGTGGAGCATCAAAGCCTAAGGCACGAGAAGCAAAAGTTGCACAGCATTCTTCAATGTTATCTGCTGTCCCTCCTACCTAAAACAGAATTGACCTTAGTTTAATAGCTCAACCAAGTATATAAGCAACAATAACAAACAATAAATTTGGATACGAATTTCAAATGGATGAGTTACATGGAAGAGATACTGCACATATCCAATTATGTTACCTTATTGTGCTGACAGAAAAATTCATGAGTTAAACCTCATTTTGCATTGGTTGATGCAGACAAAATGTGCCATTCCACTTATACAGAAACCGAAACCATGTTGTCATGAGGAAAAATTACTTATTTCAATTAGCCACGCAATACAAATCATGCATGTATTTGTTTCAGCACTTGGAAGGGTATCAACTCTGATGATGTCTAAAAAGGATGACTGAGCAATTAGGTATTTTCCTTCCTTTTTTCTTCGTCTTTCTCTTCCTCTTCTCATCATCTTATAGTTCGCTAAATCCATCATTGCTCCTCAATTTAGGTGATTTTATGTTTAATATATTGTAAAACTTGCTTTGATTGAGCTACAGGAAATTAACTTTAATTATTATTTAAAAGGGAATAAATAATTTTAGAGAATACGACCAAGTTAGATTACATTATAGGAGCTAACTATTTGTTTACCAAGTTTGTATTAGAATCAATGTAATAGCGGCACGCGCCAATCCGAATAAGACTTGAGCCTGGCTAGAGACACATAGATGAATAGTTGAAACCCTACAATTCAAGTGTTAGATGTACGTGAGTGCTCATGTGTGAGTCTAGTCGATCATGTCAAGTATTGTATGAAGCAGAAACCTAAGAGTAAAACAATACAATGTTAACACAGCTCTTTTACGAGGTTTAGAGACCCCACTCCTACTTCACAGCTTATGGCATGTCCAGTGCATCGCCCCTACAAATCCATTAAATTGACTTTTTCACAATAGGCAATAGAGCAAGTCTCTTACAGTTGCAATATTAGGATGATTACATGAAGCACAACTATCAAATAAAAGATGATATGAAAAGCTTAGGGAGAAAAAATTACTAATGACTTGTGTACGAAAACTTTCAACTTGAATTGAAAGTCCATATGAGCACATGTTCACTAAAGAATAAAGAATGTTTTTGAGTAACCTTTTATGCTCAAAGCCCCAAGGCTCCAACAGGCAACTGCTCATGTACAAATGACCATTGAGCCTCCAACAACTATATCAACAATCAACCAAAAATTTGATCTAGCCGATTATTGCTTAAATAGAACCTTATTGTTCACTAAAACCTCACATTTAGTCGACTCCCTAGTCAACTGAGTTACCTGAGTTGATTGATTATACATCAGTTGATTGGTTACTTGATTGAATTTTATCGATAATCCTTCCACTAGGTTTACACCCATGTAAACCTATGTGAAATCTTGAGATCGAACAAAGTTATAGACTACAACTTGAGACTTATCATCAAAGGTTTTAACCAAGCCACTAGGTAGACACTACTCAAAAGCAAAAACCCAAGCTTACAATCATTCTTGTAATCTCTTACAACTTTTATGCTTCTAAGTCTTCAGCCTTGTCAATGCTCCTGCCCTTCAATCTACCATGTATCAAGCCTCAGACTTATTAAATGCACAAAGCTCCTCGATCTTGCTCCACACGTCATGCTTCCCCTCTCGTCTATGGGCCCACCTCTTATCAGGCTACTCTAGAATACACCTTGCATTAGGTCTCTCATCCATCAAATGCACCAAGCTTCCTAAGCTTGGTCTACGTGTTATCCTTCTTCGCTCGCCTATCGAGTCCACCTCGTATTGAGCACAATAAACAATAACATCTACAACAACTACTCAATGTTCTTTGCCCTAGAGTGCCATACAAGCTCTTCGAGCCCCAAAACTTGTTGTAAGCCTCCAAGTCATTAAGTGCAAAACAACTCGACCACTTTCAGTCACTAAGCTTTGTGAGGTCCATATGACCTATTTCAAGTCCCTACACATTTAATGCACATATAAGCAGCATAGATCAAATCTAACTTAATCTCTTTGTCAAACATAACAAAACAAGATGGTCGAACCTGACCACTTAGAACCATTGTTTCCCTAATAGATTGTAGGGATATATTTATTTCCATGATTAAGTCATAGTTAGACCTATTCTTTAAATATTCTCTAGAATAATAATTAAAAACTTATCTAATTTGATATGGCTCAGTTAAACTAAATTTTATAATTGAAAACATAAAAATTAGTAGATCAAAAGTTTTAATTTTTTAATTTTTCTGATTGAAATCTAAAGGTGTAGGGACAACATCAAGAGGACTTATAAGAGGTGGGAGGCATAAGCTGTGAACAGAGTGGATTACAAGCATAGTTATTAACCCTAAACTAGAGCAATAGGTCCACTCAAAAAAATTGAACCTCTAGCTCAGGTTTGTTGTGACATATAATTCCTACAACTAGAATCTTAAAATTCTAATTTCCAATCTCAAAACTACTCTCCCTCTTGATCTCACTCCTGTCTCTCATCTCTTGATCTTGCACATCGCAATCCACCAGCATCGACGCAGACCACCATAGCACCAACAAGAACACCCAAAGTCGTAGCTTGTGTTGTCAACACCTCTCGATCTCTCCCTCTCCCATCTATAATCTCTCATTTTAATGTTGTCATCCACCAATGCCATCACACACCATGGTCGGTTTAAATGCCTAAAGCCATAGCTTACAAAGTCTTCCTCTCACCTATACTTTCACTCTCACAATCAAGGGCATACCATTTGCACTAATAGAACACCTAAAGCAATCTTCTTCAATCTTATTCTCTCTCTACCCTAGTTGTTGTATTATCGCATTGCAATTGGGGCCAACAGTTGGGCATCGACTATTTTAAAACATTATTATTTGACACATAGCACAACCATCCAAGTTCAACCATCAAATTCCTTTTGTGAGCATTTAGATTTAACTATACGAAGGATATTTATTTATATATAATTCTTTGAGACTGTCTCTCTGAAACTTTAAAATAGTTAATTTTACTTACCTGCTTTCTAGCTCTTATCTACGTTGGCAGAATTGATTTCTAGTTTGATATGCAAACCAACCAATTGACCCACTGTGACTAGTTCACTAGTGATCTAGAGCTTTTTTGGGATTGGGTCGCTCCCAACTGTAATTTAATTTTAGAAATAATCCTACCCCTACAAGGCCTAAAATGTAAATATAAAAGAAAATCTTAATTTTTATGAGTTGTAACATTTATTATGATTGAGTCATAGCAAATTAGGTTGTTTAATTAATATTTTAAGGAGTATGAGGAGTATGTGATTTAAAGAACTCCATCCATGACGAATTAACCACGTCATGCCCAGTCCCAAGCCAACATTAAACTAAGGCAAATGTTCAATGAATGTGATTTAAAGAATATGTCCAATTTTATCAAGTTATTTAGATATTGATTATTTGTTTACCAAATTTGTAGGAATAGATTTATTTCCAAGATTGAGTTAGTTGCGCCTTTCAAGGCAACCCCAACTCTTCTTGTTGCATAATCTTCCAATTAACAAAATATTTAAGTTTGAGCTCTAAGATTTAATATATATGGGAAAGATTGTTTGCACTTCATGTTGCATCAGTTGGTACTAGAGTCAAACCGGCTTCAATGCTCTTGGTACTCAAACTTTGTGACCACCCTATTCATTTCTCACACTTTCCACCACTTGCAAATCCTCCCAATCAAGTCCCTGTGCAGACCTACAACCAGCAGCCACCTCCAACTAGGCCTCAGTCTAAACATATGGAAGTATTTGAAACCAAGAATACAACAAATCCAGTTAGGATGTCAAATATTTAAATGAACTTATGAGAATGATACACAAGCACCTTTATAACACTGTTAATAAATGTAGAACTCATACTCAAGACTCTTACAATCAAATAAACTAAGCTAAGCATAATCTTCTAGAAATTAGTTTTACTCAAATAACATTTGAGGATTTGTAGAGGAAGATTAGAAGGTTCGACTACAAGAGAAGATGGAGGTAATGCCCAATGCTTTTTGCCAATTTGAAAGAATTATTAGCAAGCATGACATTGGCAGGCAAAGTGAGGGCCGCATGATGAGAAAAATAGTGGATTTTATTAGACATGTTTAGAGATGCCTGAATCATGGGTCCAGATACAATATTTGACAAGAGGAATACATAATGTAAGTACATAGTGGAATATGTCATAAACATAGTATAAGTACCTACATGAGATAAAACAATATCTGACAAGAAGAGGCTTCACTAGCAGCTTGGAGCCAAAGAAGACATGCATACTCTACAATAACAACTATGAAAAAGTGAGAACCACAGAAGATAAGAGAACATGAACTATCTTGAGTAGTGATCATTATGAAGAGAGTAGCACACATCGCAAACATGGCCAAATTTCCACAATGATTTTATGCCAAAAGACATCTATAGCCTTCCTAACCTACACAATCGCCTCCACCACACTGAGGCACGCTTGATGACAAATTGCAGATCTATTTATAGGAGAATCAAACGATGATAGACGTGGCAGAGGTTCTTGACATCCTTCATGTAAACATCTAATAGGACTGGATGGAATTTGAGGTATCTTCTAAATTTTTGTCTCTTCATAGGTTCCTATTTAGGACGAACTATACGAAGAGACATAGTGATGAGAAGTTTTTCAAAGCAACTTTGCATAACCTTGGATTTGATGTGCTTGAGAATATAATACAAAGTGTAGCGAACAGTAGTGTAAAATAGGTCAATAAATTTTTTCATTTGTGTTAGACTACCTAAGCTAGAAAACACTATCAATCAAATTGCATGCTCAAAAGATATTACCCAAGTACAAATCCAAAGACTGTGTTCACATCTCACAATAAGAGAAGCAATGAAATATACTCATGAGACTGAGATCAACAAACTACCATAGAATGGCAAGCAATAATGCATCGCTATCCTCCAAAAGGGTTCTAGTGAGCTCAAGAATAGCAATAGTCTAGGTGATAAGATTCCAATGAGCCTTAGCCCATCAATTTCTTGGTGATAATTGATAGAGAAAAAAAATGGCTAAGAGGGCTAGTGGAAGATTGAAATTGGGAGGTAGCTGAGAGGTCCAACATTTTAAATTGAGAGGGCCTATCAAAAATTCACCAATCAACAACAAAACTATTGTTTGACGGTATAAGAGAGATAGGTAGTTCACTGCCAAAATAAATCCAGATATTGATGACTATCCAAAGAAGAGGCGAGTTAAATTGGAGCTTGTTGCTCACTGCCTCACCAAATTGTTGTTCATGCTTGTGCTAATGGGGCTCTCAAAATCATATAAAGGTTGCTTGGAAAAGTCTGCACAAAGCAAGAAGTAATTGCTAAATGCACGAATGGAAATTACACATGGAACTTACAAGCAAACAATCACACCTGTGGAGGTTGCACATGAATAAGTCAAGTTTGGCAACAGATCATGAGTGTGCACCACATAGGATTGGTTGCAAGGAGGGTCATACAAGAGAGCTAGAAGAGAAGTTTGCTCGTGTAGAAATAGGTGAGATACACACAAGTATCACAATAGCTCTCATATCTTAAAGTTAATAAGAAAATTATTATGTTTCTTCTCTATGGTAGTCCCATCAAACTATGCTCATTATTTATCAAAGCAAAACTAAAACCTTGTTATAAATGATATTTACAATTAAGTCCATAGCAACCTTTTAAATTTTCCAGTTTTATTATTAAAAGTATGGACTCAAATAACATAAATTGTAATATAGTTCACATTCTATTGTCATTAAACTTTTTAAAAACATAATTACATAAACCATAAATAGACCATGCCCTAGGAAACATCATCCATAAAAAGAAAGAAAAGTTGTATCACAATATACCCAATGAAAACAAATGAAATATCATGTATCAAAATGAGAAAAACAAAATTTTGTTAGACTAACATAATTTTCACAACAAAAACTTATCTAGATCATGCATCTGAAAGTAAAAACATAATTTTGCATGATTTATATAATTATTGCAACAAAACATATCTATTCATTTATCAAAACCAATAAGCCCATTACCAATAAACTCAACTAACTAGAAACTTGGAAATCATAAATCTATACCAAAATTCAAAATGAACTGCTATGTCAAAAATATAAAGCATGCAAACATAAATTGATGGCCGATGGTACATGTCACAAAGTGACAATGTGCATTTTTTTTATTTCAATCACAATGAAATACATTAGCATTAATGTTTAAACTCAACATGGATGTGACTTGCCCCACTTAGATCGCTCCTTTATTTCATTTAGTAAATTGAGGAAATCAGTAAGAAAGAAAAAAGAGGAATTTTGGGACCTTACCTGTTAGACAACAATATTTTTGTACATTTAGTAGTTTATAGAGTCATAATCATCATAGGTGTATTTGTCCAACTATCCTAGACCGGCTGGCCCTATGCTATGCTCTATGCAAGACAAACTTACAAGTTTCTCCACTAGTTTACTTTATTAATTATTGTGACATAGCATACTTTATTGTATCTCTCTATATACATGTGTAGAGATATTCTATCATAAAACTAATTCATTATTCTGTCTCACTTGATATTAAATGTAAAACTACTTTTTCCTACTTTTATTGTCCCTTTTTATTGAGCCACAGCTCATCCGTAACACTCTGCACCATAGTAAATAGTGAACTTCCTGCCATGCACAGTCAAGATGTTTGATGACTTCTTGTCGCATGCTATTAGCGACAAATCTTACTAGTGCTACCATTTGTTTGAGTTGAGAGACCATGACACCCCTCACCAATGCCACCTGCTCATGCGCCACCGAGCTTCTCTACTTGCAATTGTGCCTCATCAGGAATTGCTTGTGTTGATGCAAATTGCGCACTGAGCCTACAATCAATTGCCTCCTCCGTAATCTCCTTACTCCTTTATAATCTAACTCCACCCTAGCCCCACCCCAATTTTTTCTCTTCATACGTTTGTACTCCACAACATGCCTCCTCTCTCTTTCTGACATTTTCAAATTTTTTATTCCTTAATGAACTCATTTTCACTTTCAGAGCAAATATCTGGGCCCCAATCCTTTTTATCATGTCATTCTTCCCTCTTCATTGTGCAACATCTAATTGGCTTCCTCCAATGCTTCTAAGTCCCACGGATCATTAATACTTCCATCAAATTCAATAGCATCATGTATCTGCTTGGTTAAGAGCATTCTACTTTCTACTTTCTTGTGAAATCTCATGGAAACTCAGCAAAAAGGTGTCAGTCATTTGTAGTGGGAATAATCTTGCCTTTCTATGGATGGCTTGAGCACAACCATAGGTTTTTAGGTCAATCAATAAATTTCAATTCCCTTAGCCACAAGTGTCAAAATTCGCATTTTGTGTCTAATTAACAATGCTAGCTATTATCATAAAGATAAACTTCCATTTCTTAGACGACTAATATTTTCCAATATTGGCTGTCCCAAAACTTAATGGAATATCATTTACTTTAATAAATATGGTAAAGGAAGAGCTCAAGTATTAAACCCACCCATTCATCAAAAACAAGGGAGGTGTTAGTAAGAATTGCATATTTGGTGTTATATTCTAGATCTATATTTTTATATATGACCAGCTTACATCGAAATAAGGAGCTAACAGTAAGGAAGCTGCTATCCATGTATTCTAGATGGATCATTAAATATCAATAGGGTGCTGAAAGAAAAGAGATTACATACTGAAGTTGCAGCAGGTTTGTCAAGGATGACATATGTATCAGTAACTGCGATTATTCTCGAATTCCAATCAATTTCATAGCACCTGATTGCATTTCAATGTCATTCAAAAATGCAGATCAACAATTACAAAGAAAAATTGGAATATAAATCATCATTTGGTGTATGATATTACTGGCAAAAACACTATATCCTACAAAACTGGATATCAGTACAGTGAAAGGTATACTTATAGAGTCACCTAGGGAAGCGTTTTGGGTGTACATGCACACGCAAGTAGGTTCCTGCTTCAACAAACTGATTTGCATCAGTAACTCTAAATGTTTTTTGTGCTTCTCTCACAGTTTTCCCTTTGATTGATGATCTCTTCTTCAATACTGAAGGGTTTGTTACTTCTTTGTAGATTTGAAATTGCTCGGGAGTGGCGGTTGGAGGTGGCTTTGGGCACACCAATGCATAATGCACAGCTCCAAAATGGACAAGATCTGCAACGAACCTTCATACATGAAATTGTATAGTTTATCATCATCTAGAAAACAGGAGAAAACCTGACACCCAAATTCTTCTATAATTGCTGTGAAAACATCGTAGCAATATCATGAAATTGAGTAATGGGATTTATCTAAAATATCTAAGTAGATTATGTAGAATCTGCCAAGATTTAAAATAACGTTAGATACCATTTCCATATTTCATGAGAGTGATATGATTTCAATACCATCTCATGCCAATATTTGGCACACATCGACATACTTCAAAGCACATTTGTGTCAAGAGTTCTAATTCTAGAATCTTATTTCATGTAGATTATTTATTTTCAAATTTGAGCATACAGAAGCTTTTTAAATCAATTTACAAAATTTGAATAACAAGTTAAAGAAAATATAACAAATAATAGATAATAATTATATATTAGGGATACCAAAATAAGGGGTGGTTTAGGTATTAGAATCCTAATACCTAACAAGATGGGAGCAAAGATTTTTGTAGAATTTTAACGAGATCAACCTCATAATTTTCCAAGATCTAAACTAAATAATTCCCCATGATATCTAGTATTAGAATTAATTTCTTCGTAAGTCCCTAAATATCTCAGTGAGAGTTGGAGTGAGACACATTAGAACTCTAATAGGAATGGCATAGATATAGGATATGGATACAAATTGATTTTTTTTTAATTTGGCACTCCTCTTTGTTGTTGTTGTTGATATTGAAGTTGGTGCTTCCACTCACCTCTCTTTATAGTATTTCAACTCCTCTCCTTTTTGTCAAGCACAATCAAAAGATAAGATGAGTCATTGAACGAGAATCTTTATTTCTTGGCTAATTCCAGAATACCAAATGATATAGGCTATGTCTTATGATTATGACTGAAATCATGTTGGCAAGGGTGACAAGTGATATAAGTCTGTTTCGGAATAGTATCAGTTGACAGTTAGAATAATCCAGCTAAGTCGTGTCAATAGATATTGATTGCCACTTCAAATCATGTCTGGCAAGTACTAATATTCAAGTTCAATGTATCTCCAATAGATGATAAAATGATAGAAAAATTTGTGATGATATGAACATGTTCAAAGGTGACAGATAGATACTATAGTTGAAGAGTTGAATCCATCAAAGTGAAAAATTAAGGGATAACAAAGAAAAGATTTATTGTAATAAAAAACAATCTAATTGATCTATTAGAGTTTATCAATGACATAATAATATTAAAGGGCCTTAATAAATTAGGGCAAATGCAAATGACTTCAAGTGCAAATCCTTCTAATTTATTTTTAGGCATGTTATGTTTCAACATGTTTCTCCATTATTTAATCTAGGTGAATGATACTTATCTATCTCGTGAACCAAAATATGTTTCAAAAATCACTCATTAGAAGTTAATTTAATTGTGTATCTCACAGTTATTATTTCACATCAAATCAAGATGGATTAAACTTGGACAAAATCCAAGAACAAGAATCAGGAGAAAACCCAAAGAAATGCCCAAGAAAGAGCAAATGAAGGATTTTAGAATCATAACCTAGCTACGGTATCATATTAAATCAGACCAGAGTTTCATATCCTGAAAAGTTGAGCTACCGAAAGTGGACCAAATTTATATAGCAATGATATCATAGCCAGCAGGGAATAATGGACATGTTGACTTTGTTCCTCATTTTGATTGCTTGAGAAGCCTTTTTTGCAACATATCAAGAGCAAGGACAATTAGCTGTCAATTATATGATATAATAAATATATATGGACATAAAATTATATATATAGACTCACGGTTAACAAGATAAAAAAATATACTTACAGAGGAGGAAGATTCAATGCTTTAGATATATAATCAAGAATAAATCCTCCTTCTAAAACCACAAGGTGCTCAATTCTTGGAAACTGATTGCGTGATGGGCATGGAAGCAATCGATTATACTCTGGATACCTTAACCAAAACAGTGTATTGCAAGTAGATAGATATCATTAGTAGTTTCAAGTTTGTTTATACAAACATAAAAATGACTCATAACATTGGACTACAAAGTGTAAACTAAATCTTGAAAGTATTAGAACAAATTAGATTTTCTAAAGCAGCATATATAGAATATAGATTTTCATTGCAACATATAACAGTAACAAAGGATTAAATATTTTAGCCTGTGACCAAAATTGAAACCAACACTAGACAAAACTGTCATGGACTAAAATCTCCTTCCTACACCACTTCCTCTCTCGTATTCTGATCCTTCTCTTACACAAATTAGTTGTGCAGAGTTGGAATTTCAGCAAATTGCTAGCTCACCAATAGCGTTGTAAATGGATATAATGTTCATGAATATGATCAATATTTGACTCTATAAGAGGTTCGATATAAAGCAGTATATAAAACAAAAAGAAACTTGAACATTGGTGAGCTTAACTCATCCAAAAAACTTATAAACAGTTTTTGAATAAAATTTACAAATCTGTCTAAGGTTTTATTATGATTTTGTTCATTTAGTTTTACCTAAAGAATATAATATTAGAGTGTGTTTATAATATTATTTGTTTATTGGTTTGGAATTTCAAAAAATCTGAGATAATATTTTTTTACGTATTAGATGTTTAACTAAATTATAAGGACAACCATTTTGCCAATTGAGCTCATTGAAAGCTCAAGCACGACCCGAGCTAAACAACTTTTTTAAGAACCAAGCTTTAATAAAATTGTTGCTAAACAAATAAGCTTAATCATTAATCTCAGCCCAATTCATTTCAGCCCTAACCCTATCCACCCAACACCATGTCATTCCCCAAAGTGGATGTCATCTACCATGCAAGACTTTGATCCAAATCTTCTTTGTTGGAGAAGGTCACCTGGTGCATGCCATACTTGTCCGCTTGAAAGGAAACTAGAGTACAAGAACATGAGCCCCAATATGTATAGTGACCTCGAGCACTATGTTGATAGATATGGTACATGTTGATGGGATTTTGTCATTTGAGTTATCCCTGATCTGAACCCAAACCCATTAACTCATTTCCCTTAACTCACTTACCTACTAGCTCCCCTTTCCCTCCCACAAGATTGCACCCTAGATTTTGTCCTGTAAGAGAGAGGGAGACCTAGTCACAACGTCCATGCCTTCATAATAGAAAGGATTTGATCAACAATGTCTTCCCTCTACGAAGATCACAATCCAAAATTGCCTAATACAAATCAAGACTTCACCTGCTTTGCAAACTTCTCACATGCATCCACCTCCACAATGCTAGAAATTTTTTATTTTTTTCGTTTCCTAATCTTGAGCCTTATCTCCATGTTGCACTAGCGAACAAACTTTCCTCTTGTGATGCAAATCAACAAAACAAATAGCCAAGCCTTTCTTGATTTGCAACAACTAGTGGAGCTAATTTGCTTGACCTCTATTAGGAATAGGAGCCAGCACCCTTTCACCGCACTAGAAATGTGCAGAAATTGCAAGCAATTGTATTCATGTGTGTATTGTAGTTAGGGCAAGCTGCATATCATAGAATCCATGAGCCTCCAGATTTATCCCTCCCTGCACCCCTCCCCCCCTTTTTTTTACCATGAAATTGTCCTATTTCTTTTTAGTTTTACAGCAGCAGTAGTGCATATTATTTGAGAAATAATTGGGTTTTGACAGCAAATCAAAAACAAAAAGATGTAGGATTTTTATCTCTACTTATGGATCTGTAAGGTGTTGTCATGGTGACCTAAGAGTAGATTGATTTATGGAATTATACTCTATGTAATTCCTAATTATAGTGGCTCTTATAATACTTCCTTTGTACATATACATCATGCTTTATTAGTTGTTTAAATTAATTGTCACATGTTAGATATAAGTTCTCTGTCCTTGTTTAATATATTGCATGCTTAATATTATTATTTTAGTACTATGATTGTATATTCCCAATCTTTGTACATTTAATAATTAATAATTAATATTTGTTTAAATATTTTATGGATACTTATTTGTATTTATTATAACTTTTAATTGTTGTCTTAAACATTACAATAATTAATTCCAATTTAACTTGATTTGAAGTCTAATTGTTCAAGTTGCGGTTGAACCCAAGTTAAACCAACCAAGGTTTAAAATATCGAGTCATGCTGAGGTTTCAATCTCGGACTAGAACGATACAATTTCGATACTGTATCGTGCCATGTTGGTATAATTTCGGCATTTTTAAATACAAAGTATATTAACTAAAAATAAAAAATGTAATCTAAATATTTAAAAATAAAATATAAAATATTTTTAAAAAAATAATAAGATAATTTTATGAGGCTTTAATTAAGTCTATTTAAATTATCCCAACTATAACTAAGAGTTGATTAAAATTATTAACTTAAGTTATTATTAAAATCTAAATTTAAAAACTCAATCCTTCCGCACCATCGGGACGCGCAACCGCATGGCAGGGCTCTGGAGGCGTCGTCGACCCAAGTGGCACCTTCAAACAACGTCTCGATCGAAACCATTGGTGTCAGTGTCGGTGTCGGTGTTGGTCCGCGGGCAGAATGAAAAGTTTCGTCGATATCGAACAAAACAGCTCGAGATTTCAATCCTTAATTCTTATTCGGTCTTTTTTCTATTACTCTTTCTCAAAATTTCATGGTATGACTCATTAATTTAATACCTTTATAGTTTGCATAATTTTGTACATCTCTTTTATTCTTATATAAAAGAACTAGAACACTTACCCCCACTAATCAAGCATTTTTTCCATTTTCAATATCAAGTTGAATAACTTTGTAAGTTATTCATTCAATACCTTATTTTCCTAAGCACTTCCATATTTTTATCAGAATATCATTTGTCCAACTATTTTTTTATTGTGCAACAACAACAACAACAACAACCAAGCCTTATCCCACTAAGTGGAGTCGGCTATATGGATCCTTTTACGCCATTGAGCTCTATCTCCTATTATATCATCATTTATATTTAAATAAATTTTAT
>JBBMKF010000074.1:3785984-3796027 GCA_037834155.1 Curcuma caesia | reverse complement strand
AAGGTAAGGCTGCGTACAATGGATCCTTTCCCCGGACCCCGCATGGCGGGAGCTTCGTGCACCGGGCTGCCCTTTTACTTAACTTTGGGTTATATCATATGAATGCACCTTATGATGTCTTGTCACATGGATTGATATCCGACACATAGGATGTTAATGGAATAGTCTTGATGGCAAGCGAATTCCACCTCACTCATAAGGATTGGAAGACATTTGGATCATGACAAATGGGGTTAGATTTTATGATGGTCAATACAATTTCTTTTCTTATGGAGAACAAATATGGTACGAGCATTAGTAGTTGAGACATTCCAACTTCGACTAAAGACTAAAGACTTGTCAAAATCAATATTAGTATTGATGTCAGATCAAACAAATCCAAGCAATGGTTGCATAAGTTCAGTAGAATTGTTGAAATAAAAAACAGCAACAAAAAGACAAAAAGAGATAAAATTTAATTATTGTATATATGGTATTACAAAAGATGTTCTAATATTTTAAGGATGCATGTATCATTATTTATTAATAATACATAATCTTTATAATAAAAATAGATTAATTGCACAATATATTTATGCTAATATCAGTAATATCATATTAATAGTATCATATCATTGCACAAGATATTTAAGCTAACATCAATAATATCATATCATTATTTAATAGAATCATATTACACTTTACATGATATATCTCAAGGTTTAAAATTTCAAGCTATGTCGAAGTTTCTGTTTATGAACGGAACGATACAATTTTAGTACCATATCGTGTCATATCAATATTGTTTCAATACTTTTTAAAATATAAAAATATATTAATTAAAAAATACTTTTATTAATATTTGATTGTCATAGATACTTTTCTTAATAATTTGTCTCCATCTTCATCCTTAAAAGGAAGCCAAAAAAAAAAAGAAATGGATGAAAGGGAAAGAAATTACTGAAAAGAAAGGAATTAATTGTAAAAAATTAAAAAATGAAAGAGGAAAAAAGGAAAAATCAAATAAGCAAAATAATAGGTTGCCTTGTGACCACACGGAGACCTTTGTGTGGCCGCTGCAAGGTCACAGCAGCCTCATGACCTTGCAGAGGCTTCCATGCAGTCACCATAGGGTCACAGTAGCCTCAATCTCACAGAGGCCTCAACGTGGCTGTCGTGAAACCACTACTGCATCACAGCGCCATCTAGTGCTGGTCAACATGCGAAATAGTAAATTCTGCACTCGATATCACGAACAATCATATATCTATTAGATATAAATAAATAATAGATCAGATTCATTAATATATAATCTATAAATAATAAAAATAATAACATAATGAATCTAATATCATATTTATTAATATAGAAGAACCAAATTGCACTACATTATTAAATTATTTTGATAAAATCTTATTATTACTTGATAGTTACATTTGAAGCAAGTTATATTTAGTGAAGAATTGTAGGCTACTACAATCAAGAGAGATTAATGTAATCACTTTAGTCGACAATAATCTTACCCTACCAAATCCACAGTGATTGAGAGAGATGGAGAACACATGTTTGGCAAGTTGCCATAAGATTGACAAGTGATGCTTAAATTTGCGATAAGTCTCAAACTTTGGTTATATGAGAGGTTCAAGTGAGCAATTTATGTCAAGCTTTGATCACATAAGAGATTCAAGTGAGATACTAACTTAATCTTTCTTTCTACCATCTGAGTCTTCTAGGATTCAAGTTGAAATTAGTGAGAAGTACTATATTAATTGGGTTTACCAAATTTCAAATAATATCATCCATTTGCATTCTTAACTTGACCAATAGTCAACTAATGTCATTCATTTTCTAGTGAGATCTAACACATTTCTAATTAATTTTTAATTCTCAAAGGTTTTTTAAACTTACTAATCTTCATGGGATGCCTGATTTCCTGAAAAAGATCAGATCAACCATTGTTGATTCCATATTGATATCAGACAACAACCACATTAACTAGTTAGAGTTGAGAAACCACTCAGCATCCAACAATGCCCATAGGAAATTAATTTCTAAATTGGCAAGTTGAACCTGGAGGATGCATGTAATATTAGATCCCAAGAGGAGCCATCAAACATCTCTTTTGGCATCACATATTCAAAGCAGGTGCTCATAATACTTGAAAGCCAAAATAATCATGACACCTTACTATGATTTGAACTGGCTAAGGTTACATTTATTATTTGCCACCCTAGATCTATTTCTATGGTTCTTCTCTTCTTAAGGTGAAGGTTCTAGATCATCATGGATGAGTTCAACCACATTTATTATCCTCTGACGGCTAACCAAAAAAAAATTAAAAACCACTTGCTACCAAATAGGGAGAAAAGCATTACCCATCAGTGGTAGATGCCTTCACTAATGTGGACTGTGTAATGTAGGTTTTCTTTTGCAAAACCCAACGTCGTTGCTCCCTAGGACTGTGATGGCACTTGTGATTAGAGTCAGCATTGAGTGAGCTAGCAAGAGTTATTTGAGAACATAGAGCTCTGCAACAACGACTTGACCTCCATATAGATGAGATCAATGTGCTGGAAAGAATCAAATTGAAACCATATGAGGAAGCAATCATTCTCTTCTATTTTGCCTAATGTTGCTCTTGTTTGCACCCTGCTCTGATATGAGGTGTTAGAATATGCTTCATTCACCTGAAATAAAAGAGATTAGTCATATACATGATGTAATCCTCAACAACTTAATTGTATCAAAAATAAATTATTTGAAAATACTCTTAACCTATCATAATACAATTATGACCACTAGCAATTAAAGGCAGTTCATTATATATAATTGTAAGCACATTAATGCTAATTTTTTTACTTATGTTGATTATAGATCTTTGGGATTTGTCTAAAAGTTTCCATTCAAGAGGAAGCTTCACATTGAGGAACAGATAATATAAGAACAAAGGCACTATTTGCTACATGCTCAAATCAGTTGTTCAACAATCAATTTTTCCATGAAGAAGTCAACTAGATTAAAAAAAAAAGCCTTCTCTTTGCCCCTAGTTTTGGTTTCTCATAGATGGACTAGTGAATGTCAAGGAATTACTAAGTGTGATACAAGTGCCTGACTATTCAAAAAATGAACAAAGAAAAAAGAACATTTTTCATGAAGAAAGAAATAAAAAGAATGCTCTGGATGAACCAAAAATCAACAAATTCACCAATATGGAAAAGAACAATACAGTTCAGTGTGCAACAAAACATCGGAGCATAGTCTATACTGAGATTCTGGGCAATGATTTAGCGTAAACAAGATTTATTTCCTAAAGGAATAGGAAATTTAGTTAAGTAATGTCAAATAAATGAAAATTGCAGTAGCAATTTCAAAGAAAAAAAATATAAAGAACAGAGAAAAAAAACTGTGTCCGGACTCCAATGGAACAAAACATGAGCAATACTAAGTTGTCGAGGTTTGATGGTTTTGATCTTTCAACTTCCTAGCCAAAAACTTCACTAGACAAGGCTAGAAAGCTGCAACTTTGAAAGAAATGAAAATAGCATCGGAGAAGTGTAGAGGCCACACGTGTCCCAAGGGAAATTGATAGACGAGGAGGAGCAGATAAGCCTATTTTAACTGACAACAAAAGAATCAAGATCCGTCTATAAAAGAAACAAAGAAAGTAACAGTATTGTGACCCAATCTTCAGGAATGGCAGGAGAAGTTATCAGAAGACAACGTTTGACAAATCTATTTACTATAGCAAGGAGGAAGCGCAAGCAAAAAAAAAACACAAATCAAAAACAAAATACTTGAGCGGGGGATCGATTTGAGGCAGAGGTAGACATTTTGACAAGGGATGAAGACGACTACCAACGGAAGACGACGGCGACGGCGACGGCGGCGGCAGCAACTGTAACGAAAAGTAGAATGAACCCTTCTTTTGTGTGACTCAGATAAGCGCCCCTAAAATGCTGCTCTTTTTTTTAAAAAATAAATTTTAAAAACACTATTTTATTTTTTTTATTTATTAAAAAAATTATTTTAATATTATTATAATAACTATAATTTGTTAACATATATCAATTCAACTTAAATAATGACTGTTATAATAGCTGAAAATAAACAAATTTAAATTAATCAAAA
Source organism: Curcuma caesia (assembly GCA_037834155.1). Classification (NCBI taxonomy): domain Eukaryota; kingdom Viridiplantae; phylum Streptophyta; class Magnoliopsida; order Zingiberales; family Zingiberaceae; genus Curcuma; species Curcuma caesia. The sequence goes on along the minus strand of JBBMKF010000074.1, from coordinate 3,791,920 downwards.
GTATTATATTAAAATATTTTTACTAATGATTATTTAAATTTAGTTAAAATCACTATATTGTTGCATCAATTATATTATAATAGTGAGTGTACTATTGTAGTAATTATTATTTAGTTGATATAATATTGTAGTAGTTATGTAATAAGTTATTATAATAGTTTTGAAGTGATTTTGATTATGTTAAGATATATAGTCATGTATGAAATATTTCTCGAAGTATGTGTCCATATATCTCAAAGTCTCGATGGTTAACTCTAGGTCTTCTAATCAAAAAACAACATCAATGGAGATATGTAGGTGCGTTATTACGTAGTGGGGATTTCAAATTACATGAATTTTTCATTTTTTACTCAATGGATGAAATTTTGCTTTTTTTTAGGATTGACGAATCAAATAATATTTTTATTTTAATTTCATTAATGTTCAGCTCGTTAATGTTCGTGAATAACATTTGTGAACAATATTCTTAAAAAATATTTTGAACCATATTTATTAATAAAACTCTCATCAACATCAACATGCTAAATAAAAAAAGAAAATTTTAAAATGAATAAATAAATTTGTATCATGAAGTTCAATAACCAACCAAACAAGTTTAGATTGTAAAAGTTTCAAATAATCAAACAAGTTTGAATTAAGAGCTCGATAACTTCTAAATGAGTCAAGCTCAAGCCAAGCTTGAACCAAGCTCAAGTTCATAAAAAAGAAACCAAGTCAAACATGAATAATCATTTAAAAAGTTTGATTCATTTTAGGCTCAATTTGTTTAACTTGGTTACCTTATCAAGCAAACTTGAATACTATAAAGTTTAGCTCGACTTAACTTGTTTACGGTCATGCCCTACCATCAACCCATAAAAAATCTCCAACCTCAAGTGCAAAGATATGTGCATAGTGTTGTTTAGCAACAACAATGAGCTTAAGGTAATAAATTTAGGTAGTATCGAACCTAACTCAAACTTTACTATTAAGAAAGTTTTGTTAGTTGAACATTTAAAATTTAATTTATTGAGTATTAGTCAACAGTATTATACTAGGTACAAGGTACAATTCTACTTAACCAAGTGTTTGGTAAAATCCACTAGAATACTAGCTATCATGTTACTAGGTAATAGAAAAGATAATGTTTAGTCCATTAATCTACTGACATAGAATCTTATCTTTGAATAATGATGCGGGTGCCATGATGTGTTGGAAGTCATACAGAGGTCATGTTTGAGCCAATGTGGCAAGCATCAGAAGTCGCAGGGAGGTCAAGGTCTCGATCGATGTGGCAGGACAAGTCAACATGAACACCATCCCACCAAAAGTGATTGCCCCTCATCTCAAGCTTAGATCTCGCTTCAGACACAGCCGAGGTTCAGTTTTGGGCTCAGCTTGAGTCCCCCAAGGCCACCTCAGTCTACATGTATGGCTTCATCTCGGTCAGTCTCATCTTAGACATATCTAGTCTCGTCTCGGACATGTCTAGTCTCGGACATATCTAGTCTTGGCCAGTCGTCTCATCTCGGACGTGCCTAGTCTTGTCTCAGACATGCCTAATCTCGTCTCGGCCAAGCGTCTCATCTCGGACAAATCTAGTCTCGATCAGGCGTCTCATCTCGAACATAGCTCATCTCGGCTAATCCCTTCTCGGACATGTCTTGTCTCAGACAGGTGTCATCTCGGTCAGTTCCGTCTCAGTCAGGCGTCTCGTCTCGGACATGCCTCATCTCAGCCATCTCAAGCATCTCTTCGCAGCCACTCCATCCTGCTCCGCTTCATCCGGGGTCCCCTCTCATGTCTTCGGCATACCAATGCATCACACAGCCGCCCAGAAGAGAAAGTGATTATTCTTACAGGCAGACATCTGTATGAGAACGTACCAACAGAAGAATGTACCAGTGACAGTTGCAGATTTGGTCCTCTCTGATACCCTTTCTTCTACACACAAGAACAAAGGGCATACTAGATTGATTGACGCGATCCTCTCTGATACCCCTCTTCTGCGCATAAAGTCAAATAGAATCTTGACATTCATATTAAGTTCTAAGCTTAGAATGATTTCATTTGACTTGACTAAAATGTAAATGATTCATTTTTTCCCCAAAGAGATTTATTAAAGGGTTTAAACAATGTTTTAAATATTAATTATTTTAATCACCTTTATATAATTAAAGTTGCATGGTAATAACTGAAGGTGGAGTTAGGATACATATACATAGCATGCATCCAAGACCCAACTACTATCTGAACCATTTAATGAAGAGCATAACTCTCACATCATCCTCAACTATGAAAAAGAGAGCTAGCTAGCTCTAAAGCAACAGAGCTCACACCATTCTCCTCATCCTTCTTCTTCTTTTTGTTCTCAATATAAACTAGCTCGATCGATCTCCATATGGCCACCAACAGCTTCAAATCAAATTAAGCAGGCCCGGCCATGGAATTTGGAGCTCGCTACTCCTCGCTCCTTCTTCTAATCTTCTTCTTCTTCTTTTGCATCTTCTTGTGCCCCTCCGGGGCTCGCCATGAAGCAACGGCCGGCACGGTGCTGGTGACTGGCACGGTCTATTGTGATACTTGCTTTCGACCAACCCTCTCCAAGTCCACTCATTTCATCTCAGGTTATATATGTCGTCATCATCATCATCATCATCATCATCATCCTCTCATAGTATATTATGATTTTACAGATTCTGCGACTCTAAATAGATTTTTATATAATAACAATTAAATCTTATCCCACTATATAATATTATTTTGATTAAAACTACTTCAATCTTGACATCATCTTAGAACTGCTTTGGTTAAATTTACTAGCTCCAACTTGATTAAGTCTATTTTTTAAAAAAAATATTTATTTATAATTTTCTATCTAAAATACCTTTGTGTATTTTATCTTAGAGTTGTTTTGATCAAAATTGTTCTACATTTGAAGTTTGATTAAAATTACACTATCTTAAACTTGTTTTATCTAATCTGTTCAAAGTTATAACTATTTTGGTTAAAGTTGCTCTACTTTAATTATATTGAAGCTGTTTTGATTAAAATTAATTACTTCAATTTTTAAAGCTGCTTTAATCAAAATTGTCCTACTTTAAAATTAATTTAGTCAAATATGTTTCAATTTAAAACTACTTTACTTTGATCAAAATAACTCCAATATTAGAGTTGCTTAATTTGTTAGAGCTGCTTTAACTAAAGCATGCAGCTTAACTTTGAATTGATTGATCAAAGCTGCTCTAAAGTGATCTTTAGTTATAATATCAATTGAGAATAATTTTGAAAGTGATCTTCCTATCGATGATTCTTTAACTTTGAAGTACCTCCGGAGCTATGATATAATGGTAAAAAAAATTACTTCGTTTCGTAACATAATTGAGTTGGTTACGATGAGACAGACTTACTGAAGTGGACAAAGGTTGAATCTCAGCGAAACCAAAACAATACCCTCCCTCGTCATGTCTAACTGCAACTTCTCGATTTACCTCCTCACAGATGGTCGTGGAACCGACCGTATGGGACCGATAGGGTGGTAGATTCCACTTTTACTGAAATGGTAAAAAGTGACCCCCGGATATGGTTAAGTTGGTTACTGTGGGATAGATTTGCTGCAGTGAACAAGGATGAATCTCAGTGAATCCGAGGCGATGCTCTTCCCGTAGTAGTCAACTGTAACTTTTTACCTCTTCATTAATGGTCGTGAGACCGACCATATAGGATCGTTGGGGTGATGAAGTTTACCTTTTACTGCAATGATAAAAATATTATTATTTTAACATATTTTTTTTTAAATAAGAAAAGGATGCATATGGTATAATTGCGTCACAAGATTAATTATGCAAAGTGCAGGTGGATTGGTAGCGGTGGAATGTGGAAGTTCAGGCTCAAACAGGCCGAGCTACCGGACGGTGGTCAGGACCAACCGGCGAGGAGTGTTTCGAGCGCAGCTGCCAACCGACATCGGCGAGCGCCTCCACTCGCTGGAGTCCTGCGCGGTGGAGCTCATCAAAGCCAACCAGCCCTTCTGCGCGGTGGCGTCCTCCGCCACCGTCCCCCGCCGGCTCCGACTGAAGTCCAGGCGGCACGGCGTCCACGTCTACTCCGCCGGATTCTTCAGCTTCAAGCCGCTGGACCAGCCCGAGATGTGCTCCCAGAAGCCGGTACCGTTCGGAGACCGGAAGGCGCCGGCGGAGCAGACCGGCACCGGCGGTAATTTCTTCCTTCCGCTTCCGCCCTTCAACTTACTGCCGCCGCTGCTGCCGAGCTCACCGCCGGCTTCCTCTGCTGTCCTTCCGCCATTTCCTCTGCATCCACTACCTTCCACGCCGGCTAACATTAATCCGCCTCCAGCTGATACGGCGATCGCACCGCCCCGGTCGGGATGGGGCCTGTTGTTCCCTCCCGCGACGCCGCTAGTCCTGCCTTTTCCTAGGCTCCCCGGCCTTCCACCGGCGTTTCCTTCCGAGAAGCAGGCATCACCATGAATGTTGTTTAGGATGTTGTTGTCATGCAATTAAATAAATCCTCTAATTAGTTTCTCTTACCCCTGTTTACGTGGAAGGATTGAAATAAAAATTTAAAATAGTTCTCAGTGACAGAAATTTTCTAATGTTTATTTTAGATTACTCGTTTCAAGTTTATTTATTATAAAATAATCAATAAAAGAATTTAAAAATACATCAACAGATATTTTTTTAAAAAATAATGATACACTATATAAAAAATATATAATATAAAATTCAATATGACACACTATATGTAGTGGATTCTATATCCATACAATGAGACTTATATCCATCCAATTAAATATATCATATTAAATTTTATATTATATTTATATTTTTTATATAGTATATCATTTTTCTTTTTCATCCATACGGACTGGAATGTTATTGCCATGCAATTAAATAAATCCTCTAATTAGTTTCTCTTACCCTGTTTACACGGAAGAATTGACATAAAAATTCAAAAAAGTTCTCAAGAAATTTTCTGATGTTTATTTTAAATTACTCTTTTCAAGTTTATTTATTATAAAATAATAAATAAATCCTCTAACAGTTTGTCTTCAGACTGTTTAAATATTTATTTTAAGAGAATTGATATTCTGCGCGACCTACGCTGTGCGATCCTGTGCACGACACAATCGACCCCCACTGCTTCTAGCCGCCCTCACCGTGCCATCCGATCACTGTCGGACCGGACCCGATCGACGCGCCACTCGTCGGCACGTCGACCGAGGTCAAATTTCGGTCAGAATCTGATGCAATTTGATCGGAACGCGGTCGGCAATGGCACGCGGCGTGCAGCGTTTCTGGCCAAATCGGGATCGAATTTCGATCAAATCGCGATCGAAAACCGATCGAGGAAGGACCAACGTGCGACGGTGATCCTTCCCCGACCGAAATCCGACCGCGATTTGACCGAAAACGCCACATGCCCCTGCCGATCGCGTTCCAACCAAATTGTATCGAATTCCGACCACAATCCGACCGAAATCCAACGCCGACCAACATGCCAACGAGTGGCGCATCGATCGAACCTGATCCGACGGCCAACGATGACCAAACAACGAGACGAGGATGATCGAAAGCGATGAGGGTCAAACGGACAGAACACTATGCATTCTCACATTTGGACGATCAAATCTAACTAGCGATCGCCTGATGGATAGTAAATCACGAGTCGCGCACGAGCACGCACGAGGTAGTCGCGCAGAATATTAAAATCATTATTTTAGATCCCATTAAAATTAAATAAAAATATAACATTATTTTAAAAAAATTATAAATTAATTATTATTTTATAGATTCAATTTTAATTGAAAAATTCAATGAATTCGATTAATTAAAAAAAATAATTTATTCGATTCCTTTCATCTGACCAATTAATATGATTTTTTATAGAATTGCTAAGATCGATCAGCTTATCTTTCTCAACATCCAGTGACGAAT
>JBBMKF010000074.1:3760902-3780111 GCA_037834155.1 Curcuma caesia | reverse complement strand
CAAGATTTATTTCCTTCAAAATTTGTTAATATACATAAATCATGCATCATCAGCTTTTTACAAGGAAGTTGCCTGTGGTATGAGGAATGAATTCTTCTTCAAAGGAAAAAAAAAGTCATGTTGGAGCCAGCAAGCAAAGGGACAGTTTTTTTATCCAAGAATATGAATGAGGTGAACTTAGTCAAATTCAATAAATCCAATGAAGAAGAATGGTTAGGAGCAAGAATACCGTCGAACTTTGCAGCTGCGATCTTCTGCCAGAAGAAATATTATGAGCATCCACAGAATAAATTGTTGCAGTCTTGCCTTCCTGGACCATGATGCTTGAGGAACCTAAGATCAGTGCAGTTCATGAGTGAGTTTATAGCTGAATGAAGTGGAATAACTCCAAAATTGAATCAGGTTTAGGGATCTTATCAATTCAGCGCTATGGGAAAAAAAAATCTTTCTTAAATTTGATGAAATGGAATGAGCTGATAGATAATCAGAGGAATTGACCATATAGTGACATTTCAATTTGAGAAGAAATGGGCATGATATTAGGATGCCATCATACCAATAAGAAACAAAGAAACTGGACGATAAAAAAGGTGTTCGGTTGCTTGGGAGGATAAGTGAAAGTAAATTATGCATGAAAAAGTGGCTCTGTTTGTTGTTTGGGTTTACATGGATTTCTCCTTGGATTCGGAATCTCAAACCATGATGGTGTTTTGATCTTTGCCTAGAACGATACTATTTTGGTATCGTGTCAATGTTTCAATGTATGGTCGGAGGAAAGAGGTGAAGAAGAAAAAGATAAGACAACTATATAGTTAAACTTAATATTTTGCTTTTCATCTAGAATGCTACAATTTGGACATTATATTGTATCGAAACAAACTATAAAAAAATATATCATTATCGTAAGTTTAGCATGCCAAGGGGTGTCAAGTGTTAGCACGAAATGATCTGTATCGACATATTTGACACAATGACACAAGAGACTGCCTCAATGCCAAATAGTATCGAATTTCGATAATTTATCAAAATGATGCATTGTAACCATTTCACAGGGTATAAGATTTCAAACCCTGCTTCTCCTAACTGAGTGCCAATTCCAGCTGCTTCAAGTCTCATAGTCTTATTGTGCCTATTGGTTCTTTGGTCTTGTGGTTCTACACTTCTTGTCAATTTTTACCATTGCTAAATGTAATGTTGTCTCAATTAAAGCTACATGATAATAATGATATGTGCAGTTCTTTGGAAATCTGGATATGTTGCATAAAAAGAAAAAGTAGGAAAACCAACAGGTCAGAGAGAACCTCAGGTAAAATCGTCTCCAGGCCACATATTTATCGGCAAATTATACTATGTAGCACATCAATCTTCACTCTAATATACCCGACTGTATAAATTTATGTTTCATTTTTATTTTTCTGATCATATTCATAACCAAATAACAAGTTGCATTTAGGTGAAGAATTCGATCATTTCAAAAGGTTCTACTTGGATGATTTAACTAAAATTAATTGGTATCTGATTCATGTTTTTAGTCAGGCAGTGACCACTACAATATGGTGATCAAAAAAGAATTCAAACTGTCAACAGGAGACCGCTAAGAACCGATAACAAGCTTCAACCTTAGGCAAGATTGTTCAGAACAAGAATAAAATTTTAAGTGTGGCTTGGTATTACTAACTCATTGCAATGATACTTTTGCTCAATGACCAACTGTATGAACTACAGTATGAATAATCACAGGATGTGAAACAAGCAGAAATCTAAAAGACACAAAGGCATCAACAAGATAGCAAGATAGTATAAGTTGATAACGGTACTCCAAGTACGTAAGGCTAAAGCCAATGTCATATCTGGAGGTTCAATGTGCTCAGCCTTACTCTAGCATATGAACTAGTTGTTCTCAGGGTTGCAATGAGTAATCTCACACTTGCACAAAGCGTCATCCTCACAAAAGCAACTCTGATATTATTAGTCTTGGTGAATTAACCAATGCAAGTAAAAGCTAAATTTGATTAAAGTGTTTGCCTAAAACTGCACATTTTTAGTTGTTCCTAAACATTCACAATTTCCTGAATGGCTTTGCACATAGGATATTCACTTCTAATATGGGCCTCTTCCATCTGCATGTATGGCTGCACGCATTTCCATCTGTTCACTAAGTTACATGGAGATATGATATAAGCAGATATTCTTGTGGAAAAGGGCAGGAGTGCAAAGAAATGAGAGGTCTAATCCTGCTGTTACTGTTGTTTTTTTTTGGAGCAGATGAGTTCCATGGCTGCTTTTGGTGCAGATAAATTCCACTGGTTGCTGAAGATACATGCATGCCAAAAGTTACCTGATTCACCATCCATGTTATGCCTACAAGGCTACAAGTCTTAACACGTCTGATCTTACATTGAGAGTTGCTGTCTGGTTGGAAGAAACTTTCCCACTTTCTCCACTCCCTCTCCCATCTAGGACATCTAACTTAACTGCACTTCGTTTGGTTTGAAACCTTCAAAGCGTGAGAAGAAAGTCCTTTGGGGATCATATTTTGGGTGAATTTGGTCATCTGGTGTGAGTGAAACAATCACATTTTCGGGGAGCCCCAAATTGACCTCAAGGGTGTTCAATTGGCTGATAAAGATTACCATTTTAAAGATGCTCTCTGATTTTTATTTGAATTTCTAATTTCAAAATATACGTATATCCATGGTTTGAAATCTCATACCGTGCTAGGTAAAACAATCAAAATGTATCGTTCTAGTAAATTACCAAAACTCATTACCTATCGGCACACGATACCACTCAGCACAAAGAATATCTACTTTCTATGTTTCATATCCTTCCTCATTCAACTTTCAATCTATCACGAGTATCATGCCCTTTCTATATTTCAGTTCCTTTCTCATTCAATCTTCAATCCGTCACTAACATCATGCATTGGAACATTAGTAGAATACTGAAATAGTATTGTTTCTAGTTAAAGATTGAAATTCTAGCATGACTCGAGATTTTGAACCTTGAGCATATCTACATGTAAATATTTTTAATTTAATTGATTTAGATTGGTTTCTTGCTTTCCTTGAAAAAAATATTATCATGATTGTCAGAAGCATCTACTGTAAGGCTTTGATTATGGTCATCAGCACAAATATCATTGTCTACTGTTCTCAATTTTCATTTTGAATATGCCATTAATGCTCAGTTCAGATACATGAATTCCATATGTAGATTGAACAGCAGAGTGGAATGCTTTGATTAGAGTCATTAGCACAAACACTACTGTCTACTGTGCTTAATTTTCATTCGAACATGTCATCAAAACTCAATTGGCAAACAGGAAGTCCACACATAGATTGAAACATCAGGGTAGATCAACCATGAACTCTTATGAATATTATTATTATTTACTTTTGTTTCAGCAAGAGAATTCAATAAAAAAAATTGAGTGCAACTTACAGTTGTATTCAGTCCATCCAATGACTTGGTTCTCAAGATCGTAGACGACTAACTTATTTGATAGGACTAAATCTGCAAAATAATAATTTCAAATATATCATGATGTGAGATGAAAGTCAGTTGCAGTGAGATGTAAAAAGAAATAAAATGAAAAAAAAAAACCTAAACTAAGACTAGCAAAAGGAAATTGGGTTTCAGTATCATTTTCTTTATAAAAAAAAACTATACGAGTGCGGATTGTAAATAACCATTTTCGTTATGCACGGGAAGTCTATGGAGAATTGAAACCTCAACCAGTGGGAACACTCCAGATGCATTTGTATGTCTTAACATCCCAGTATTAGCAAGAAACTAAAACAACTCGAATTTAACTCACACATGAGAGGCAGAGGTGAATCACAAATGAGGTTCTACCAACTTTTCCAGAGCTACTTGCACGAAATTTACACTGCATATGATTCTTTCAAATAAACTTCTCATATATAGGCTCATATCAGTATGGTTCCTTATCTGTGAACAATACTGCAGAAATATAGTTCCTTATCTGTGAAACCAAACATAGTCACCTAACGAACTAGTGATGTCAATACTTGAAAAACTTGTCTTCTCTACATCAAATTGTAACAGGCGAACTTTTCGCTGCTTTGAACGATGAAGTTGAGGGAAAATATTATACTGCATTGCATAAGATATGACTGGGTATTACATATTAACATCACCAAGTAGACTCGTATAAAAATAACTCTAATAACTCTTTAACATATTAATTTTCAATTCTCATTCTCAGTCTATCTTGTTAATATCAACCACAAACAGACTGAGTCAGTACAGCTAGCAACCAGCATGACGAATCAGTAAAGTTTTTTGCTTTTTCTCATTATTCCCTATCCATTTGGCTTATGTTTCTCTTTGATTTCCCTATTCTCTCTTCGTCTTTCCTTATCCATATTTCTTTATCCCAAATCTCTATATTGAGACATATTTTTGAGTGCCAAGCCTGATCGACATACAAACTAATTTATGGAACTCCAATATTAAAAACTTAACCTATTCAGTCATACACAGTAAATCCAAGTCGTGTAAGATTGGGAAAGATTTACTGCAGAGTGACAAGCTTGATTACTGTACAAATTGTTATGTAACTCCTATAGGACACATTCACTATGGAAATACAACTACAAATGTTGCAAATTAAAGTTCAAAAAGTCAAGGAAAAGATTAAATATGATGTTCCAAAAGATGAAATAGATATTTAGTGAAATAGTACATTGACAAAGATAGAAAGACAAAATATTAACACTGAAGCATGTTAAGTTTTGCAGAATGAAACATGCTTATGTGTAAATATCCTGTCTTGGTTAAGCATGTTGTGTTACTATAGGCAAAAACAGAATATCTAATGCTGGAAGTAATGTTGACAGGATTCAGGTTCAGTGGACTGTGCAAGTTTCTATCACAAGTCATCAAACCTGAATGAGATGAACAACTGATAACTTGACCTTCTGAAACAATTTTGTTTAGGACCAAAATGAAGTTGATGCTGAAATGATTAATTCAGGCCTTCCTTTTGCATTTCTACAATGACAATACTTGCTAAGTAACCTCCTTCACAATAGCTGACAACATTTTTGGAAGTGTGTAGTCCATCTTGATTAATTGCAATACGAAGTCATCAGTTATCTCAATCAAGGTCAGAAAGTTTTCTTGATGAGAAAACAAAGATGCTCATCATCAATAAGGGTAATTAAACAAGTAGAACAAGAATCTAATTTCTTCTGCAAAAAGGTGGAATCCGCCACCCAGCGGCCCCACACGGTTGGCCCCACAACCATCTGTGAGTAGGTAAATCGAGAAACTGCAGTTGTTCACGACGGAAGAGGGTATTGCTCGGCTTCGCCGAGATTCGAACCCTTGTCCTCTTCTGCAAGTCTGTTTCGTCGTAACCAACTCAGCTATGCCCCGGGGACAAAAGAATCTAATTTCAACCCAACAAGTGGTCAAGGTAGTTGAATAGAATTGTACCCTTCAAAACACCACTAAATTCATTTGTAAAATCAAATCCTTAGATGTTTATCTAACCTCAGTATGTATACAAGAGGAGTAATTGAAGTGGAATATTGTCCGAAATTCAAATAGCTACATGTGAGAAATCAAATTGATTAGAATGGAAAGTGTAATAGGTAGAGGGATACCGAAGAAAACTTTAGTCAATATAATAAAAAATAATTTAACTAATTTGAATATTACTAATAATATCCCTTACATATGTTCAATGGAGGGATAAGGCCTAGGCAGCCAACCCCAAAATAGTTTGACAAGCATGGGTTAATGAAGGTTCTCGATTGCTAATATGAATTGCTACATTACTGACAGGTGAATAAAGGCCCCCCCCCAAAATTAAACTTACTAAGTTTAGATTGTCTAAGACTCACAATACCAAACTGTTAGGAAGAAACTAATCTATATTTATATTCTTAACACTCCCTTAGTGTTGGTGACTCACTAAGATTTGATGTCCCAAATCCAACACATTAGTGCACTCAATAATTGGATATATATATATACATTATTGAAACAAGAAGGACTTAACCTGTTGCATATTAAATTTGAATGGCAATCTACTATCCCAAAAGCTTGATCTATTAGGAAACTGACCAAGCCATAATGAGAATTATTAGTTATATTGTCAATGCAACCTTGCCATCACATTTGAAATTGCAATATCATGATGTTTCTTTTGTTGGTTCCACAATTTTCTCAGAAGCAAAAAAGTACTTTTGAACTAAAATGTAAAAGAATGAATAAAAAAGAATATGGTTGTTATTAGATATTTACCTCCAAGAAGGAACATATCTTTCCCATCACTAGACATCGTACCTCCGCTTTGCCATCCAACACAATAATCATCGTCCTGTGTATTCAAATACCATGAATGAAAATACAAAATTTCAGCTTCTATATGTCATACTTTAGAGACTGAAATCTGAGAACACTTGCAGCAAGAAGGCATCATCACAAGCTAGAATTTGGAAGCAATCCCAATAAAATGATAAGACCATGTAATTATAATATCTTTAAATTACACTGAGGAAATAGTTGCTAATCATCATGATAAGCAGATGATGTGGAGATTGATCAAGGAAATAGTGAGCATTATTCAGGGATTAGGTTCTCAAAATTTAATGAGGAAACATTAACAAAGAAATGATATATTGTAATTAAATCCATTCTAGGAGGAGAAAAATATAGTCTTTCTCAAACTGCAGCAGCTGAGTAGGATGACTCACATAATATCTGACTTCTAATGCTTCAACCCACTTCCTCTCTAACGCTTCAACTCACTTCCTCCAAATGTCCTTAGATAGAGCATGGTAAGAATATTTACAAGTTAAATATAAAAAGGTAAACAAGCAATTCAATTTGATAGAAAATTGAAGGACAGCCTCCCCAACATAGTCATAAACCTTAATGACAAGACAAGTACCAGTAAACTATACATTCTAGTATTTTCACTCAAGTTGGAATACAAATATTCTTATTTTCAAATTATAACACAGTCACAAAATAAATGTAAAAAATAACTCTGCAAATATTGTCATGTTGGGCAAGTATAACAAAATGCAATCTTTTCAACTCTTCAAATTAAAGATGCAACAAGAACCAAAATTTGAATAGATGGACAAATGGGAGATAGACTAAGGTTCCAGTTTCTATCTACTTGAGAAAGAGATAAAGAAGAGAGAATATGATGTGCAAATAAGTAGGAACTTGATTTGTATTGAAAAGACATAAAAAATTGTCAAAAAAGTCAAAAGATAAAATGAAAAAAAAACTCTAAACTCTGCTAGACAGAGAAAAGGCACTGTAAGAGAAGGGGTTACTGATCTATCTTGAAATTGCAACCAGCAAAAACACTAACAGTGCAGATAAAAAAGTGACAATAGCATTCCACCAAGCTCTGAGAAAGTAGAAGAAATTAAGAGCTTTTTTTATATCTACTAGGAGAGAGAAAGATGTCAAGAGAAAGAATAACAGTGGTATTGCCTCCAAACGAGATATACTGGAGAGAAAAAGAATAATCAGTTTCATTTTAATCTTATAGGAAAAAGATCAAAGGATTATGAAATGAAGAAATTAGTAAGAAAAATATAAATGGTACTTCAACTTTGAGATATATGGAGGGAATAGAAAGAACAGGGATGTTCTGATATCTCAACTTCAAAATCTGCAATCTGTTTATGCACCATCATTTTCCTTATTTTATAAGTTATTGCCTGCTTTTGCAAATTTTATTGTTATGTCTTCTAGTTGTGTAGAGGAAGTAATTTTGGGCCTGAGATATTGTTTGACTTGACATCAGCCATCAAGTATTGCCTAGGTGAGAAGCCTAGGAATGAGCAAAGAGGGTTGCAAGGACTTGAACCTACATTTGATCTGACAGATTACATTTTTCCATCCCAACGGTGTCTAAAGTTTGATAGAAATTTCACACCAAGGAGGACCTATTTGCATTGCAAAAGGACATTGAAAGTTTATGGATTTAGCAAGGTTTAAAATATGGAGTCATGCTGATATTTCAACAATAATATTTTAGTAGCGTATAATGTTGTGCCACTACAATTTTGATTCTTATTTAATCAAATTATTAATAATAACATATTAATTTTACTGAAAATAAGTTATAGTTTTCAGTAGCTTTCAGCTAGGGCAATCAATTGGAACCAAGGAGCTAGCAAACAGAATGTTTCTGTTCGTGGCTAAGTTGGCTGGGCAGTCGATTGATAGCAAGCAATAAAGTGATGGTAAGTTACTAGTTGACTCATTGCTAAGGTGGAAAGGAGTCAAGAGTCGTTTTGCGTTACAACAATCGATCCCCAAAGATCAGTCCACTTATTGTGCAGAATAGTCGATTGACAGGAGCAAGAGACGTTGGAGGATTGAAGGCTATAAAAGGAGAGCTTGGTGGGGGCTTCAAGGCTAGTGAAAATAAGATTCGTTATCTTATTAGAGCTTCTCCGCCTGTGTTTTAAGCTTTCATTATAATCCTTGTGACTCTTGGATTTGTAAGAGGTTTCTTCACCTATGGAAGAGTTCCAAGAAGGAGAAAATTAATGACTTTCCGAGAGTAATCTACCAACAGATCATTGGTCGTGGAGAAGAAGTGCAAGAGACTGACGAACCACATTAAACACTATTGTTTGCAATTGTAAGTTCTTTCCTTATGTATGTTTTATTTCCGTTGCTAATCATGTTTGTGACGTTGCTATAAATAGCAAGAAAAGTATAGAATCACACTTGTAAGTTATAATCGCTATTCACCCCCTCTAGCGCACCTTGCAGGTTCTTACAGTGTCAACTACCTAAAGGAGTGTGTGATGAAGCCCAGCATCTATGCATCAAAAACGACTAACCACGACTAACTTGAAAGGGTGTTTTGACTACCCAAAGGGTGGGTTGAGTAATTGGAGAGTCGTGGACTACCTGAAGGAGTGCCTAGACTACTCAAGGGGGTGCATCTACCCGAAGGGGAATGTCAACCTAAAATGGTGCTTTCACTATCCAAAAGGGTGCATCAAAATATTGAAGATACGTGATCCACATTGTCAATCTGTTAATCCATCATGCCAAACCACACAAAGGAGAAAAGCTACACTAACGACAACAAGTGCTACTAGAGCGTGGAAGCTAGTGGGCAAAGAAGCCAGTGGGCAAAGGTGAGGTAGGTTGCATGATGGAGGACAATGGAGGAGGTTTAACAAAGCAATCAATAATTTGTAAATTGTAAAGTGGTGAACCATGATGAGATCAACACGGGAATCAAAGGAAACAAAAAAGGTAGGGCAACAAGGTCGCACCATAACCATTGTTTATAGGTCGTGTATTTTATGCAGTAAAGGACTACAGTAGAATCTCTTAGTCACATAAGATTGTCCTAGCCAAATTGATTGTTAAGTTGTTAAACTTAAGTCTCAAACTATTTCGATAGGCATCAGCGAAACTTGCAATATACCGATAGAAAAAAAATTAGCATGGTCTGACATAACAAGATCGGTTGGCACCAACCAAAATCATGATGATACTAGGTGGTTATGGACTTCTTGCTCAACAACGATTCAGACGAGGGTTGAGGCTTTGAAAGTAGGGAAGGAGGAATTGACTGCAGAATAAAAAACCGTTTACTTAAAATACATGAAGAGGAGGCTTCGACTTTGACTTTGGCTTTGACTGTGAAACTGACTTTGGCTACAAGATGTGTCACGACCAACATCAATTGAGAGTGGTCATTGGGTATATATGTTAGGGGATTTAAACTTGGACCTTATAAGTTGGGGTTAATTTAAAAGATTATTAAGTGGGATGGTTATAAATTAGGGTTGTCTAGTTGACATAAGCACTCATGATTCCACAAGTCATTATAAAAGAGACTCAAGTTAAATATCACAAAAGAGCACAAAAGACTGAAGTAACAACGCATGAACTTTCAAAATATTTTCATAATATTTCAAACAAAACAAAAAAGAAGTGCATCTTAAAAGAAAATCTAATATGTCCAATGTGATTAGGAGCATTTACTTCATATATCGTGTGCCATGATCTAAAAAGAATTAAAGTAAAATGAAAATTTGAGAAAAGAAAGGGAAGAAACAAGAATATTATGTACAATATAACTTGAGCAAGCAATAGATTTTGCAATTACAATAAAGATTCAAGATGCATCACAAACTAGAGATAGGTAATCTTACCCCGTTTTGAAAAAGATAATCATGAGGATATACATTCAGTAAAAGTGAGTTCTCAAAATGAAATACAACTTCTGGAAATTCATCATCAACACTGCAATAAGATAAACAAATAGCTAGTGACATAAATGATCCAGCATTCTTACCTGGAAACTACTTTACCTGAATAAAAATGGTTTATGTCAAACACGTAACCAGATATAGTTTAGTATCATTTGCTAATCTCTGTATATTAAAAGCTCACAATCAAAAGCATCTTGGGTACTAAGATATGTGGTACTCAAAATTACTATAGTCCATCAAATCCTTTGACCAAAAAAAAAAGATGTCCAGTTAGATGAGGGACACAATGCTAGAAATAAGCCACTTTGATTCAGCACTTATTTCATCACATCTAGTCATTCTTCAAAATATATTTTTAAAATATATCATGATTAATTACCTGTTATTATCTCATATTTCTGACCTCTACTTCCTGTTATGGCTGATACTTAGTTACTTACTCGACCACTTGTCATTTTGGTCGATAAATTTGTATAATTTCTTTCCTGCATCAATTGTTTGCATATATGTTTCTATCAATATGAGACCAGAAACAGACAATAGTTTGGTGAAGAATTTCTTATTGAGATTTCAGATTCAAGTAAAAGTACCAATTTGGTTTGTGATTCTGTAGATAAGTTTAGATCAACAAGTCTCAAACAAAAATTACCAGTTAAAGTCAACTGCCTAACTTGTGAAATTTAAATCACAATAAAGTAGGCTCATCATATTAACTACCATACCTTCCAGAATATAGGAAGCACAGAAAGCCTTGAATGTTGTGGAAGCTCAAATTTGGATGATTGGAAAATATCTACAGAGAAATAAAAAGTGACTATTGAAGATGTATAATGGTGGAAATTAACCACAGAGAAAGCATCTTACTGCTTTCATCACCGCCTGGTAGGCTTCGTCTGGTAGATAAGTCATTGTTGTTCCGCTATCAATTATGGTCCCTTTCCTGTCGCCAGTGTCAAATAAATAAGCAGGAAGTTGTAGGAAAGCTCCACCAACTTCAATTCCCTTCATATTAACATTATAGTGTGGCCTGTGTCAAAGAGATAGACTTGTTAAATATATAAGAAATAAAAACAAAAAAAAAAATTGGATACTAAGGTTTCAAATATTATCCCATGCTAGAGTTATAGTTCCAAGCAGAAGCAGTACAGTTTCAGAATTATATGATGCTGACACTCTTTGACATGCATTTAAGCATATGCCAAAATGAATTCAAAGAAGTTTTACTCCTAAAATCTCCTTTCACTTACTTTATTTATTTCAAAAATATAAAACTATGATGCTTAAATGGTCAATTGAATTAAATTTTTTTCAAATAATATCCCATGTCAATACTCAACAAGTGATAAAGCTTGTCGAGGTGAACTAAGATTGGTTTAACTCATTTAATTGCCTTTTTCTTAGACTTTTTTACTTTTTAAAATAAGAGTGTATGAATGCTTTTCAAGATGAAAATTGAGTTTTGGTTCATTTTTTCCTTCAATGTTTGTTCAAGATGAATTTAAGTTATTTATTCTCCTTTAATTTTATTTCTCTTAGCTATTGAGAATTGATTTTCGTAACCAATTAAGCAGGATCCATTATTTAATAATAAGTCATGAGACATAGTTGATCTATTTCACTAGTAGATTGTCGTAATATCATTTCTTAAGTGAATAATAAATAATATCTAAAATAAGTGACTTGAGTGATGGTGAAAATGGTGCACTTGTTTCCAGTTTTAATCAAAATTGAGTTTTGGTTCATTTTTTCCTTCAATGTTTGTTCGAGATGAATTTAAGTTATTTATTCTCCTTTAATTTTATTTCTCTTAGCTATCGAGAATTGATTTTTGTAACCAATTAAGCATGATCCATTATTTAATAATAAGTCATGGGGCATAGATGATCTATTTCACTAGTAGATTGTCGTAAAATCATTTCTTAAGTAAATAAAAAATAATATCTAAAATAAGTGACTTGAGTGATGGTGAAAATGGTGCGCTTGTTTCCAGTTTTAATCCGAATCACTTTGTAATCAAATGAGAACATAAGGTCATATGCGAGCATAGTCCACCAGCAGGTAAGCTTTGGACAAAACCCAAGTGTGCACATGAGCCTAACATCATGTAGGACACAAAATGAATGAAAACAAATTCTGATATGAGAGACAGGATGCGCATGTGGCACGACTAGATATTCCCTGTATGAGGAGGGATTCACAACTACCCATATGGCAAGCCACATTGCTACATGTACAGCAGACAAATGGTATTGCTTTGTGGATATTGCATGGGGTCATGAACAAGAGCACAAGAAGCATTGCTCATTTGGTCTTTTACTGTAAGTTGACTGAAGCATAAGCCATGTGGCCTCTATGTTGGCTTTGACTAAACATCAAAGTCAACATGTAATGGGCATGTCTGTGGCAATAGTAGCAACCCTCTTCTCTTGAATTTTGCTCTTTCTATTCAAATTAATCCCATTCAATTTAAACTTAGTAAGAGACTCACCCATTTAATTGTGTCTCTTTACCACCCATATAAAACCTCTTGCATTTCATTTCACTCAAAATTTAAAGAAATCTAGCATCTCCTCTCTTATCCTTACTTGAGCATTCTTTCCTCCTTGGCAAGTTCTAAGGTGCAAATGGTTCGATGGTATGTAAAATTTAGATTAACACTATTCAGCATAGGAGTTTCTTGCATCTTAAGAGACAATGTAAATCCACTGTGAGCACCATAGCAGAGCAATCTTGTCTTAAAGAGAGAGTGTCTAGCTATTGCCTTAACCTGATGAATTCCACTCAATCCTTTATGGATCATGACAACCAGAAGATCCACAGTGATCATCCATTCCTCTTAGTGATGAGTAACATCTTTGAGATCACAATGTTTTAGAGATCCTTAGCGATCATTCCCTCGTCTTAGTGATGAGTAAGATCCACAATATCACAATGCCTGGGAGATCTCTACAAGATCATCCCCTCATTCTAGATGAGTTTTTCCTCAATCCTTCTAGATCAATCAACCATCTGAGAGGCATTACTTTACCAATAAATTTCGGAGCCAAGTAATCATCATCAACCCACGAAACAAATCTATGGTTCAAACAAAGTCAAGACACTATGATGTCAATATTAACTTATTTACTTTTAAAAATAGGATTATGAGAGTAGACATGTTTGCATGCCAAATGTAAGATGGAAGAGAAGTCTGCCAAATTTAAAAACAAATCTATAAAGTTTGTAGCTACATGACAAATGTTTGCATGGCATGATACTCATCAACACGAGTAGCATTAACAACATGCAAGATAAGTCTGGTAAGTGAGCATCGATTATTTATTTGTTAATTTACAATAGTGGTATGTTTCAACCATATTGCCCAACATGGCACAAGAATTTTAAACCATGATACTAAATCTCTGAGTTATCTAAGTCATTCACTGCTAGTGAAGTAAATCCAATTACAATATCACATTATCTCTATCTAACAACAGTATATTGAAATTTGTAGATATAAATGCATAAAGAGAAAATTCTGCATACTTTAGTGATATTACTTATCATAATAATGAATATATACAAAAAAAATCCAACTAGCAATGATGCACAAGATTTTTCAGGAGTTGTTCATGGTACACTGATAATGTCTGAAAGATGAATGACAACCAAGTAGGAGGTTCTGACAATTTCCTTTAATGATTTTAATTATATTTCAGAAACTGGTCAAACTAAACAACTATAATATATTGGGAAATATATTGTCCAATACCCCTACTATAATTGAAAAGGCAATATTAAATTAATACCAATTGGAACCAAACTAAAAGAAGAAGCCAGTTGGTGCGCATAAGTCCAAGTGGGTTGAAAACTACTGGTTAGAAAAACTAAAGAATAGAGTATGAATCTTCAACATTCTCCACATGGGATTTATGGTATTCTTAGTGTGATTGTATGGATCAATGGCCTTTGCAGTAACTAAAACTGGAGCACACTACGTTTTGACCTATAATCATGCATATCGAACAACAGTGACAGCCTTTGGTCGAAGTATAAGCAAATAGATGCACGCAAATAAACTAAGTTTATATATTATTTCTTACATGAGCTGTCCTACATTGTGATCGGATAGGCATACATTTTCTTGCTTCAATCACATATAAGAACTTAAATAGGTGTTATAATCAGATTAATCCATCACATTAATTAAACGGAAGTTGACAGAAAACTAACCAAGAAGCCAATCAACATCATTTAATCAAGGAACTATTTTTCATTGATTTTTTGGTACAAAATCACTTTTTTTTCTGCTCAGTCTCCCTCATTTCTCTTCCTCACTCTCCCTCTTTTTTTCAATTCCACTATCTTTCCTCTCGCCTCTTTCACCCTTCTAGCACTGATGGCAATGCCCTGTAGGCAAGACTGCCTTTGAAGACATTGCCCTAGGACAGTACCAGTAATTGCAAGGAAGAGTAGGGATGGATAGAAGAAAGAGAAAAAGGAGATGAGAGTGACGAACTTGAAAAATAATTAAACATTTTTAAAAAATCATGACTAAGTGTCCTCATCATATTTACACTAGTTTCCATCATTTCAATTACGTAGATGTCCACAACAATTGTCTAAGTAAATATATGTATTGAAAATTATCTCCTATTAAATAATGTATTGACTCTATCAACTAATTTTGAAATTTTATTATTTTCTAAATTTGGAATTCAATCACCAACTAAGCTTATAAAGGTAAAGCTACTATGTAATCTTCAATCCTACCATAATTCAAGGATCATACTTACCTATGGACCTGTATCGATAAATAGCTTTGTTATAATCTGTGTTGAATTTGGTCAAAAATTAAAAGGGCAACTGAAAAACCACACTTAAGTTGTACCTTCTAACACAATAGCCAGATTTATATGCCTTGTAATACTGCATGAACAGTTTTATCTATTTGTATGAGGATTTTCAACTTGTTTTCTCCTTTAGAGAACGATGATGTCAGCACGTCTTGTATTAGAGCCATAGCAAATCCGCGCACATATTTTAGCCAAAAAGGATACCTTGGGGATTGCTATCCATAATGTACAAAAAGTCAGCTAAACAATTTTGTATTTATTCAACTTTGAACTGAAGCTTGCCTATAGTTCATTTAAATTGAAAATGTTAATAACGCCTACAAACATTCAAGAAACCATAATTAGAATGCATGACATTACTTTTGTCAGTCAACATTTTATCTTAACATGGAAGTCAATATTAGATATATCCCTTTCCGTACTTAGCACATTGCTTTGTCCACCTATTGATCTATATGATGCTAAGAATTAGCACCAATGAAATGTCACAATAACTGTAAAAGCTTAAGATAAGAATGAAGAAG
Organism: Curcuma caesia; assembly: GCA_037834155.1. Taxonomy (NCBI): domain Eukaryota; kingdom Viridiplantae; phylum Streptophyta; class Magnoliopsida; order Zingiberales; family Zingiberaceae; genus Curcuma; species Curcuma caesia. The sequence continues at coordinate 3,764,505 of JBBMKF010000074.1, read as the reverse complement.
AAAACCTAATAGTTCAACCAAGTCTAGAATAACATACTGCGCAGGTACCAAAGGTGTTGTCTTCACTTTAGGCTCTACTACATGTCCTATGACAAAAATTCCACCTCCATTTACCGTATCTAAACAGTGAGCAAATATCCTGCTAGATTTACCAGAAGCAGCAAGCTGTGAGATCATGGACGAATTTGACTGGCCAAAACCAATAATTCCATCAAGTGATACCCTTGTACCCAAATCCCCAGATTGATGAGCACCACACCTGTACCATTGTGAATTATCAGAATATATTAAAAAACCATCAAAATGGTCATGCACAAGAAAACAATGAAAAGGCAATAGAATCTAAACATTATAGCACAATTAGAAATAGTATGTCAAACGTGTGGATCCACACTCATAATGGGTACTCAAACCCAATCAAAGTAATATAGATGGTTACTAGAGAACTCTTAATGTTCCAAAAAATTATTTTCAAACTTAACTTCAAATTATACAATCCAATCTGCATCTAGTTAGAAATCTTATGCCATTGTCTTGGAATAGAATTTCTTCTTTTAATGTTTTTTATTTTATATAACAGTAAAATAACTAAAGAAAACTAAAAACTAAGCTTTATAAAATGGAACTCATTGAAGAGATTGTGGCATGAGGCATTGATCACTTTGAATGTGATTTGTTATTGGTAGAAGTTAGGGGAACAATGACAATAGAAGGGGATGTATAGTAGAGGATAGCAGTGGAGAGGTCAGCGGCTTGGATAGTAGAGACCTAGATCTTATCGCAAGGTAAGCTAGAGAAAAAGAGAGAGATCAAGGAAAGATCATATGAGGCGATTGGCCTCCAAATGCAAAGGTAATGTTATTTTATTAATTTGCTTAATATAAAACAGACTCATAAGGTAATTGTTGTAAGGATGAAAGAGGATTTCTTGTCAACAATAACATTATTAATTCTAGAAAAAAATGGAAATAATTTATTCTAGAGAAAATAAAGGGAATAGCTTATTTGCTAGAAAATAAAGGAAAAAGATTTCCAATTGACGGGTAGTATTATAATTAATCCTTTTTCGGAATTGTATCAACCAATAATGTCCATTTCCAGGCAATGGTTATGGCATCAAATCAAGGGCCTTTTGTGATGCTTTGCTTTGAAGGTAGAGCACAATTTCAATGGTATATCTTGGCTTTTTATGAGCATGGATTTTACTATTATATGGTATAGTTGGAGACCTTCCTAAGGAGGAATAGGAAAATCAACTGTAGATGTGTGCTAAACTCAGCATCTCAAAAGTGTAGGCATTTTGAATTCTCACTTTTGTCGTTACATTCTCGTACATATCCTTAGTTGTTTCAATATACGTTATGCTAATACATTTCTTTTCTAGAATTCTATGCATAATTACCATAAGCTTTTTCTAGGTTGATGTATAGTCTCGTTTCTTTTTCCAATACTTTTCAATCAATTGTTGTTCGAAAAAATGTATAGCTTATATCGTCAACCTTTTAGACATGAAACCAAATTAATTTTTAGTCTCCTTCCTTAATCTTTTTTCTATGACTCTTTTCCAAAGTTTCATAACATGACATTAATTTAATACCCCTATAATTTGTAAAATTTTATTCGTCTCCTTTATTTTTTATATAGGAGAATAAGTATATAGAGAAAAAGAAGAAGGATTAGCATATTCTTTTTATAGACTTAGAAAAACTTATAATTAAGTTGCTAGACAATTACTATGGTGGATTTCATAAAGAAAGACATTATAGTGTGGGAAAACACGATATAATAAATCTATATCCCTAAATATTAGACTAAAAATATTCCATAAAATCACAGGATCATGATTCTGTAAATTATATGAAGTGTCGAGAATCTATTCCAAGATGGGACTATGATGGAATGAAGAGGACTTGAGTCATTGTGAAGAGGAGAGCATGACAGAGATAGAAGAGCAACAATGATTGGACTTGTTAAACTCAATCTCCTCTTTACTACCCTTCTACAACTTGCACTATCGAGAAAGTTCTTGGGCCCACCTGACTCGAAGATAAGATCGCCGAAATTCCCCTATTGAAGTGCATAAATTGAGTAGCCAGAACTTTATCTATAGGACGGAAAAAGGGTGTTGCTCAGAGAAAGAGAGGAGACTTGTTGCTTGTAAATACAAATTAAATTTAAAGTGAATCTACCCAACTCATTCCTAGGTCTTATTTAGGCTAATCCACATCATTTGGTTGAGTTGTATCTCTTGAGTTGCATGCATCTAGGTTTATCATGGGTCACTAGAATGCAATCTAGATTGCATCGATTGAAAGCACTAGTTCATCTAGACACATTGTGTGAATTGGTTGTACCACTTGGGCCAAATCCATTAGCGTGTGGCCCAACCTTTACACATGGAAAATTAGGTAAAGGGTGGCTTCCCACTTAGCAATAAATCAAATATGTGTCTCAAACATAAACCTACATTGTACCTAAAGTGCATGAATTGTGCACTTGCAATAATGCATAGTATGCCCATGTGCGTTGCATGTGAGCTAGAGTTTTTATGCGCATCACACAAAGACCTACCATGTGCAAAGCACATGGTGGCCTAAGCTTATACCAAGGCATACTTGTACATAAAAAAATAATTTAAATGCCTCTATTTGCCTCCACATTCTAGATGTGAGACAAAATCTCAATGAAAATTCCAAAAAGCTTTAAAAGCTCTCTTTCTTATTTTCCTTCTCCATGTTTTGAAAACAATTTTTTATTTTGAAAAGAATTTAGATACATGTAAATTTTAAATAAAAGAGATACAAATTGTTGATAATAGTGTTCTCTCATTCACTTAAGTTTATTATTCCTTTCTTGGAAAGTAAGGGAACTAGTACTGAGTGCTTCATTCACAAGAAGTTTAGTTACATATTGAGTGGTCAATCCTTGTAGACGAAATATAAAATCAAAGGCATTAGGTTATTCATACTCAAGAATAAACTAACTTGTAGCATAGTAACCATTAGGTCAATATGTCATAAAGAAACATGTCATTTCTTATCAGTCAAATATTTATTAATTATGTAAAAAATCATTATTTTAACTCTAGAAGCATCAAATATCAAATTAGAAGCTAACATTATGCACTAACCCAAATGTGACACTTGCATTAGCTAGTTGAGTTTGGTGGTCACTTGATACTTGATTATACCCAATAGCATCTGTGATAAAAAGACCTGCAGTTGTGCTCCCATCACCATAAACCACTTTATACTCACATGGAAAATTTGAAAAGCAGCCAGGTATATCCCCGTATGTGGATATGCAAAATTTATCCTGACAGGAAACCAAGCTCGAAGTTGTAGAAGCCTTTGGATCATATAACATCAAATCAAACTGCAACATAGATAGAGACAAACAAACATAACATGCATTAAATACGTAAAATTTCAAACCACACACTTAAAGTTATGAAATGCCCAATGGGTGCATTTAGTTTCGTAAATGTCTAACGAACACACCTTCCTAAAATGAAAAACCCCAAGGCACAAACCTTTCTCAGCTAGTTATCTCAATATACGTTTGGTACCATCATCCAGTTGATTGAATTGACCCTCCAATTGA
>JBBMKF010000074.1:3740920-3751174 GCA_037834155.1 Curcuma caesia | reverse complement strand
TTAACTTGGGTAACTCAAAAAATCTAAATCTTCTTAAACGTTCGAGCTTCTAAAACATTCAGTGAGAAATTCTTTAGATTGCTACAATAATATTAAATTAAAGAATAGTTTTAAAATAAAATTATTAAAGAAGCGTTGATTTAATTTTAATTGAAAAATAAATATTTTGTATTAAGGATAAAAGATGGATCATCATTATAATCGTCAATTTGGATTGGATCCGTTGGATTGGCTCATCCCACCAAGCAATTTAGACGGATTAGGTTGAAATTTTATCGACCTATTTTAAAATGGATTCAAATGGATTAACTCGCCTAGGCATGCAACCTACGTGGGTTGGTCCATAGATTTAGAAAGTTTATTTATTTATTTCAAATTTTAAAATTAAAGTAGAAAATTCAATGAATTAGTAGGCTTGATTCATCTAAATTATAATTCAAATTTAAAATTTTCAACTTGATCAATTTAACTATAATCCAAATTTAAAATTTTTAATATTTTTTATATTTAAAATTTAAAATTATAATTTAAAAGGTGGATCACCAATATAGTCGTCAATTTAGGTCAGATCCGTCGGATTGATCCGTCGCGTCAAATATTTTAAGCGAATTAAGTTGAAATTTTATTGATCTATTTTAAAATGGATTCAAATGGGTTGATCCTGCCTAGGCCCGTGACCCACGTGGGTTGGCTCGTGACGAGCTTGGATTGGTCCGCGGGTTGAGAAAATTTATTTATTTATTTTAAATTTTAAAATTAAAATAGAAAACTCGATGAGTTAGTAGGCAGACTTGATCTGTTTAAATTATAATTCAAACTTAAAAATTTTAACTCGTTAATTTAAATTATAATCCAAACTTAAAATTTTTAATATGTTTAATATGTTTTACTATTTTTTTTCTTCTACAAAAGGTGGAATCCGCCATCTCAGTGGCCTCACGTCCCACACGGTCGGCTCCACGACTATTTGTGAGGAGGTAAATCGAGAAATTGTAGTTGATCACCTCCGTCATAACCAACTCAACTATGTCCCAGGGGCTTTTTAACTGTATTGGATAAATTTTTTATAGTGATCGATCCCACCATCCGAAACGACTCCATATCAGAATATTGCTAAGAGACTTGTGTGTTGACCTGTCAAATTCGCAATCCACTTTGGATTGGGTTGAATTATAGATTTTTTAACCTGTCAAGTTAATGGATTAGTCCGCTCCACGTCTATCATATGATGAATTTTTAGTAAATTGATCCGTCCTATTATAAGTTGATCCGTTTGACTGTTCTAATCACTAACCTCTTATAAATAATGCTTTAGTCCCCGGGGCAATGGTGCACGGTAGAACATTGAGTTGTGACCCAAGGATCCGCGGCTCGATAGACGGACTGATTTATCATTTTTTTTATAAATAATGCTTTACAACTTAAAAAAAAAGAAAGTTTGTGAATTTCCCTTTGGCTGTAGCAGTCTGTGTATCGGTCGACAACAGTAGATCTTGGCAGTCGGTTCAACACACGAGGAGATAGATATAGTTACCACGCTTGGCGACGATGTCGGCACCAATCTTCCAACAAAACTAGGGCACAAGCAGCAGCACCAGCAGCAGCAGCAGCGCCACCCCGTTCCTCCTCGCTCGATGCCGCCCTCTCAATCTCCCTTCCTCGTAGATCCTCTCCGGCCTTGATCTCGTCTTGCCGCTAGGGTTCTTGCCGAGGAGGTTGGAAGGGAGGGTTTACATGGCGGAGCCGGCGGAGATCGCAGCCTGGCTGAAGAACCTGCCCCTGGCGCCGGAGTACCGCCCCACCGAGACGGAGTTCGCCGACCCGATCGCCTTCATCTCCCGCATCGAGCGCGAGGCCTCCGCCTTCGGCATCTGCAAAGTCATTCCGCCGCTGCCCCGGCCCTCCAAGAAGTACGTCCTCGCCAACCTCAACCGCACCCTCTCCACCCATCCCCATCGTCCGCGGCCGCCTTCCTCATCCCCCTCCCCCTCCCCCTTGGCTCAGTCCGCCGTTTTCACCAGCCGGTGCCAGGAGCTCGGGGCGAAGCGTGGCCGCCCGCTCCCAGTGCAGAAGCAGGTCTGGCAGAGCGGCGAATTCTACACTCTGGACCATTTTGAGGCCAAGTCCAAGGCATTTGCCCGCACCCAGCTCGCTGGCTTCAAGGAAGTCGACCCTCTGTTGATTGAGACCCTCTTTTGGAAAGCTGCTGCAGAAAAACCCATCTCTGTAGAGTATGCCAACGATGTACCAGGTTCCGGGTTTGGTGTGCCTGAGGAACCGGTCTACCTCCACTGTCGAAGAAAGCAGAAAAAAGGGTTCGATAAGAGGAGCATCCAGGAGCCAAAACGCATGTGCCCACAAGCATCTGGGGAACAAGAGGGCATGAATGACTCTGGATGGAAGCTAACCAATAGCCCATGGAATCTCCAAGTTATTGCTCGGTCACCTGGCTCTCTCACTAGGTTTATGCCTGACGAAGTGCCGGGAGTCACCTCACCTATGGTGTATATTGGGATGTTGTTCAGTTGGTTCGCATGGCATGTTGAGGATCATGAACTGCATAGCTTGAACTTTCTCCACATGGGTTCCCCAAAAACTTGGTATGCGATTCCTGGGGATCATGCAGCCATGCTAGAGGAGATTGTTCGTATCCAGGGCTATGGAGGAAGCATGGATAGGCTTGGTAGGCTCGCACATTAACTTTCCACATGATTGTGCACTTTGACAAGTGGATAAGGTCAATTGTTTACTTGTTCCTTTTGTTTCAGCTTCTCTAATTATGTTGGGTGAGAAAACGACATTGCTATCCCCAGAAATTCTGGTGGTAGCGGGAGTACCATGCTGCCGGTAAAACTCTGATCCTTGATAATTGAACATCTGCTTATGACTCTAGTCTTATCATAGTTTCACTGGGTATCTTGTAAAAGTTTCTTTCTGTTTAAAATTCTATTATAAACTAAAAGTATCAATTGTTACTGTTTAGGTTAGTGCAACGTCCTGGTGAATTCGTTGTAACATTTCCAAGGGCTTATCATATAGGCTTTAGCCACGGTAAGTTTTTTTAAAATATAATTCTGAGAGCTATTAGTTCTTGTTAAATATTGTAAACTATTACATACTGTCTCTAATAATGACTAAGATGTAATGTTTCTGATTTTTTCCCCTTAAATTAAGAAATTTTCTTTTAACTTTTAAATTATGCCTCATTTAACTTATCAAGAAGATACAAACTGCATTTACATATTGTGAGATCTTACCATATTTTGTGGAATAGGTATCGGTATCAATATTGGGCCAAAAACCTAAATGTCGACAATATTTGATTGATATAATAGGTAGGCTCAAAATCGGAAAAACAATTGAAAAAGTCTACTATAGTTGAAAAGCATCCGAAAACTATATTATATTATTCTGGTTAGATTTCTACATGATCTTCGTGCGCCACTTAAATGTGAAAATCCTTTTAGACAATTGTAAGCACTCTTGACTCTTGAAACATGTATTGCCCTTGTTTTAAACTTGAATGGTTTTGAAGGTGGTTTAGATTCACTTTGCTAATTAAATGGGTTACAAATCCTCCTCTTGCTTGCTGGTGCTTGTCGGTTGGTTTCATGGATACTTTTGTTCATTGAACCAATTGTTGAAACTCCAAGCTTCTTATCAAATGAATACCCAAGTACTCCTCCATATCCAATACCACTTGAAAAGTTTGTTCTTGGTTGTGAAATCGCTGCTTTAATAATTCTCTTCTATTTCTGGTTTTATCCTTATACCTTTCAAGAGTTTGTTGCGAATCTTGAACTCCTTATCTTTAACTCATTGAACTATTCCATATATCCAGCAACAACTACAAATATACTTCTCTCGTAGCTTAGCCTTCATCTCTTGCCATGAGTTGCATGGTGGTTGTCTTATACTTCTTATGTCTGCTTTAATTAATGTCCACCATATCTTTGTTAAACCCATGAGCTTTATTTGAGCAAACCTTACTTTTTGATCATCTATGATGTCCTACCAATTAAAATATTCAACTATTGATGCAAGCCAATCAACAAATAAATTGGGATCCACTTTTCCTTCGAAATTTGGCTCCAATAGCATTTTGATAATTGCTCTTTATATCAAGGAATCCTCTAGTCCACTTTGTTGTTGTTGAAGTATTAGAAAGCCTCTTGATTTAGGTTGTTTGCTCGAGACGTTTCTCCTTACTCCCTTGGCTCGAACACTTTTAGATTGAGAAAGTAGGGCTTCAACATTGTTCAGATGATTTGCATGCCATTAAGTTGTTCTATCATGTGAATATCTCATCTTGTTGACTATCAGTCAACTTTCCTCTAAAACTTTTCTTGGATTTTATAGACATATTAGCTTAGGCTTTAATACAGAATATGATACAACATAAGAAGAGAGATTGAATCTTAGCCATCACATTGTAGGGGGATTGCATCACGCAATTTGGAAAATTATTAAAAAAACTCAGATTCTATGTTATATTCTAGTTTTGTAATATACAACAATACATATTTCTAGTGCTAGAACTCTTTAACATAGAAAACATAATGAATTCATTGACACTCTTAGTTGACCTTCCAATTCCTAAACATTGGAAATTAAAAAACATTAAAATTGATAGGAATTGTAGGACTTTACAGCACAAACTCTTCGACTTCCAAACACTTCGACTTTTAAGTCTTGGAACTATTGAGCGTTACAACATTTCCCAAATAGGCTCATTATTTTTCAAAGTATGTCAAATTAAAAATTGAGTTTTGGAATCTTTATTTATGTGTTTATAAGCTTTTAGAGGAGACTACCACTTGTCTCCATCACATGCACATAAGTAATATTCATATTACAAAAATAAATGTTAGTATAATTAGTTAATATTTGTTTTCTTATTACTAGATAAATAAAAATTCCATTGTTTGCAAAAGCTTTTGCCGCGTTGAGGGTTCATATTGTGTCTTCTTAATGATAGGATAATGATTATGAAAATCAATTCCTACTTTGTAAGTCTAAGTTAATAATAATTATTAAACTAGTCTTATTAAATAGCTAAATAAGAAGCATATTTTATGTATCGTTTAGGTTCTTTTTTACACTAGTCATGAATGAATTCATTGTATACATCAAGACACTTCGCCATGGTGACCATGGTGCATGTTGTTTATAGATGATACTATTTAGTCGATGAGATTCATAAAGGAGTAAATATTAAGTTTGAATTTTGATAGGAAACACTATAAGTAAAATGTTTTAGATTTGGTAAAGATTGATTTATAGAATTTAAGTTTAATAGTATTAGACATAGAAAGACAATTGTTATGTTAGGAGACAACAAATTACTTGTAACTAAGAGCAAGTACTTGGGATGGAGGGGTTGATAGAGATGCTTTACATATGATACAAGTAAGATGATTAAAATAGAAGAGGACGTCAGGTTATTCTTTGTGATCATAAGGTAGCTCTAAAATTTAAAAGGAAGTTAAATGATAGTTAGACTTGCATGTTATATGAATCTGAATGTTAGGTTATGAAATGAGCATACGAGCAAAAGACGAGTTACAGAGATGAGAATATTAAGGTGGATGTGCAATCATGTGAGGAAGGATGGGCAGAATAAAAAATATGAATATTAAAGAGAAAGTCGAAGTTGTGCCTATCGAGGAAAAATTCTGGGAGACACATTATGATGATATAGGCATATACTTTAGTGTCCAATAGATGTCCTAGTTAGGCGATATGAGTCCATAACAAATAGAAATATGCACATCAATAGAGGAAGAGGAAGATCAAAGAAGACGTGGTTAAATATAGATATGAATATATTAGGGAATCGAGCCTAATGACGTAGGAGGATCCTTATAGTCGACCCCACTTAGTAGGATAGAGGCTTGGTTGTTGGTTAGTGGACAATGTAATGTATCTGTGCTTTGTGTTTATATGATTTGCTTAGACTCACATGCCAAATATTTGTATACAAAATATATTTTATGAAATGTGTGGAATGGTTATGGTGATTGATTTAATTTTCAAGTAATAGATATAGGTTTTTTATTTATATTAATTGTATAGTTTAATAAGTTTTATTTATTATATTATAGATGATACATAAACATTTTTGTTACTTAGGTGTATGGCTCCGTACTATGTACACATTATGCATTGGCTCAACTGAAGATTGTTTCTATGTGCCTTTTAAAACCATGTCTGGTTTACCTCATTATCTTAATACCTCTTTCCTTAATATATATTATTTAGAGCAGGACTCATTTCACTACCTCAATTATAACCTAAGTTGCACATTTTTTTCACCTCATCCTTTTACTCATGGTTGTCTTTACTATTTCTTCTTTGCCTCATCATCCTTGCCCTCATGATTGTATCTGCATCTATAAGTTATGCCACTCTTCCATAGCCGATTCATATTGCCCTTAAGAAAGGTCATTATTGAGCCTTCACTTGTTGCACGTGCCCAATGTTTAAAAGTGGTCCAAATTAGTGTTTGAAGTGTCGAGTCATGTCGGTCGTCATGGCCAAAATTTATATTTTCGCTTACCAACCAGTATGTGAAACACTCACCAAAGCAAGAGAGACCAAAGTAAGGGAAAAAATAAGGAAGAAAATTCGAAAGAGAGGAGAGGAAGAAGTTACCAGGGAGAGAGAGGGTGCGAGGCATGATCATAGCAAGTGTAGTCGTTGCAATAGGAGGCGGGCGTTGTGGGGCCTTTAGGCAATAGGTGGTCGTGGACGGTAGACGATGGGCGACTATGGGCGGCCGGCTAGCGACCGCAAGTGGTGGGTGATCATCGAGGTCACACGTGATTGTGGGTGAGATGCATGTAGGCTAAGGGAGTGAAAGAGAAGGGGAGCAGCGGGTGGTCGTGCGAGTGGCCAGATGGCGAACACAAACATCGAGCAACCACAAGTGTGGGTGGAACGCGTGCAGGCTATGAGCAAAAAGAGAAAGGGGAAGGGAGAAAGAAAAAGAAAATATCACCTAATTATTTAAATGACTAAATAATTTCTAATAAAAAATACAACTAACCTAATTACTAATTTATCCTAGATATATTTTAGTTTTAAATAAACCAAATTAAATCCAAATCGAGTTCAGTTTGAATCCACATGATCATAATCACCATACTTGCTTGATAAACTTTATTCAAACATAAATTATCTTTTCCTTAATTATAAAATATTAATTCATTTTACTTAATTTTATATTTATATTTTTTTTAAAAATTTAGTTTAGTATTTAACATGTAAGATTTTTCCGTGTTATAAGTTTTGTAACTTTAAAATATAATTTTTTTAAATTTTTTGTCTACTCTACTAATTATAATTATGTAGAACAGAAAAATTAAAATTAAAATTAAATGATAAAATTTTAAATTATTTCACTTAATCCAATAATTTTTTTATTTAGGATTTTATCATACCAAATATAAAAAATAATATTTAATGTTTCAATCAAATGTTATAAATAAACTTCACATAATTATATAAAAATAATGAGATATGGAAAAGTGAATGGATCGGATGATATTTTAATAGAGGTATAGAAGTGTCTAAGGAAGCAGAAGTAGGGTATCGAATACAATATCGAAAATGATTAATGGTTGGTAAATATTCTAGTCCTTGTATAAAAACAAAAGAGATACAAAATTATGTGAATTATAGGGGCTTTAAACTAATGAGTCATACTATTAAATTTTAGGAAATAGTGATAGAAAAAAATTGAGACTAAGTTGATCGAAAATTAATTTGAATTCATGCATGAACCGTCGACGTTAGAACTTGTATATCTTCTTAAAAAATTGATTAAAAAGTATTAGAAAAAGAAGTCTCGAGGGAAAACCTCACACGTTATTCATTGACCTAGAAAAAATTTATGACAAAATGTCAAAGGAAATTATGTAGAGAATTCTAGAAAAGAATGATGTTAGTGTAACCTATATTGAAACAATTAAGAATATGTATGATGATATAATGATATGGCTGATTAAAAATTTTAGGAAAGAGTGATAGAAAAAAATTAAGGAGACCAAGTTGATCGAAAATTAATTTGGATTCATGCATAAAACATCGACGTTAGAACTTATATATTTTCTCAAGAAATGATTAAAAAGTATTAGAACAAGAAGTCTCAAGGGAACACCTCACACATGGTATTTATTGGCCTAGAAAAAACTTATGACAGAACACCAAGAGAAATTATGTGGAAAATTCTAGAAATGAATGGTGTTAGTGTAACCTATATTGAAACAATTAAGGATATGTATGAGGATGTAATGATAATAGTGAAGACTGCAAGTGGATTAATCAAATATTTCCTATAAAGATAGGGTTACATCAAGGATCAACTCTATGCCTATATCTTTTTACATCAATTATGGATGAACTCATCGGAAACATCCAATACACGTTATCATGGTGCATATTGTTTGTATATGTATTATTTTGATTGATAAAACATGCGAATGAGTAAATGCTAAGTTTGAATTTTGAAGGGAAACTATAAGGTTTTAGGCTCAGTAGAGTAAAAACTAGAGTTTAAGTTTAATAGTAGTAGATGTAATAAGACAATTGTTTAAGTAGGAGATGACGAGTTATAGGAGTTTTAAGTATCTAGGATTGCTTTGGCAAAAGGATGTAGGATACAAACAGGATAGTTAAAATGGAAGAAGACATCAGATGTTCTTTATGATTGTAAGGTCTCTCTAAAGTTTAATAGGAAGTTTTACGATCTGCTTTATTATATAGAGTTGAATGATGGGCTATGAATCGAGCACATGAGAAGAAGAAGAGAGTTGTAGAGATGAGAATGTTAAAGTGGATATATGGACATATGAGAATGGACAAGATAAGAAATAAAAATATTAAAGAGAAAATCAAGGTTACACCTATTGAATAAAAATTCTAAAAAATGCATTAAGATGGTATGGATGACCATTATAAATACCCTAGTTAGGCGATGTAAAACCATGACAAATATACACATTAATTGAGAAAAAGAAACCAAAGAAAATTTAATTTGCAGCAATAAAATAAATTGAAATATAGATGAGGATATAGTAGAGGATCGAATCCAATAGCATAAGAGAATCCATATAGCTGACTCCAGTTAGTGGGATAAAGATTTTATTGTTGTTGTTGGTGTTGCTTGGTATGGCCTTGCATAGCTCAATAACAGTATAAGATCTCTGTAGCTGCATCTATATCAGGAATTTTTCCATGATTAATAATATGCCAGTTCTTGCATTTTCTTCTTCCTCATACAGGAAATAAGATGTTTAAGATATATGCTATATGTATTTACTTGTTAGGAATCATACATACCCATGAGGAATGAATGTTACACCATATAGAACAACATTTTCTTACCTAAAGTTCCACTCGCTGACATGCTTTCCTAACGGAATAGAATTGCATAGATTCCACTCAAATTTAAAATAAAATTCAATCTCATTTTTAGTGCATCTGATGCTATAGGTATTTGCTTGTTAGGAATCCTACACACCCATGAGGAGTGAATGTTACACCCTATAGAAAGAGTCCATATATAACAATTTTCTCACAAGTTCCACTAGCTGACCTGCTCTCCTAATGGAATTGAATTACCTAGATTGCACTTAAATTTAAAAACAAATTCAATCTCATTTTCGCCTCATGATGTCAATGTTTTGCATAATTTAGAGAATTTGCATCAGCTTTTCTTACATTGGGCTTGATGTTTTAGTGCATTGATGCTATAAGTATTTGCTTGTTAGGAATCCTACACACCCAAATGTTGCACCCTATAGAAAGAGTCCATATAGAACAAATTTTTCTTAAATTCCACTTGCTGACCTGCTTTCCTAACTGAATAGAATTACATAGATTAGCACTCAAATTTAAAAACAAATTCAATCTAATCTATCGCCTCATGATGCCAATGTTTTCCGTAATTTAGAAAAGTTGCATCAGCTATTCTTACATTGGGCTTGATGTTTTAGTGCATCTGATGCTATAGGTATTTTCTTGTTAGGAATCCTACACACTCATGAGGAATGAATGTTACACCTATAGGAAGGGTAACAAAATTTTCTTGAAGTTCCTCTTGCTGACTTGCTTTCCTAACTGAATAGAATTACATAGATTAGCACTTAAATTTAAAAACAAATTCAATCTCATTTATTGCCTCATGATGTCAATATTTTCCTTAATTTATAAAAGTTGCATCAGCTCTTCTTACATTGGGTTTGATGTTTT
>JBBMKF010000074.1:3721205-3732524 GCA_037834155.1 Curcuma caesia | reverse complement strand
TATTACAATGCAAGGGTGGTGCTCATTTGCTTGTTATATGCCATTCAGGTGTGCATCTATACACTTTGAATTTGTTTATGTTGCCTTGTACATCTATTTCGAAGTTTTTCTAGTAGACTACTGTTAGATTTTAAATTTTTTGTTCACCTTTTCTCATTGGATACTGCTTTACCTATCATGCTATTTTCTCATAAGCTTGAGCTGTTGACATGCAAGTGAACACGCGTATGGACTTAGCGATAACGTTGTTAAATGGATGGTTATCTATTACACAACCTTTAATATATTTGTTTGGAAATTTTCGTCAACTTATTCAGTTAGAAACTTTCTATGTATGTTGGTATGACTGATCTTAATATGTTGGAGGTGTTTCTGTTTTAAAATGATAGTTAGGAGTTCTTTGCACACAATTTGATATGATAGACTACATGGAAGATGTAATGGTTCTGAGTGTGATACGTCATTTTCCTACATCTACGACTGTACATTTACATTGAGGATCAGCTCTTAAGTCTTTATTTTTTTATGTTAGTACCGGATGGGCATACCGAATACATTCAAGATAAACCCCTTTGGTTTATGTTATGGTTGATGGTATTGTGATTATAGATTATATTTGAAGAAAAATTTTAGAAATTGAAAGTTAAGTATAATTACAATTGAATATGTGAACTGTAGTCCGAAAACTAAGAAAAGAATTGAATTAGTTAAAGATAGATGGATGTAAAATTCTTACAAGTATTAACATCTTGAATTTGGTATTCAAAAAGAAGGAAATATTGTTGAAGATATCATTAGAGGTAAATAGTTTAATAAAGTTGAGGAACTTCCGAAGTGCTGTATGACCATGGTGTGTTAGGATTACTTAGGATAAAGGGAACTTTCTTAGGATTTTGATATAATCCAACCTTACAGTTAGGAAATAACACATAATAAATTAATGCAGAAGAGATCAAAATGTTAAAATAAATGTTTTGGGTTATTAGAAAGATAAAATAAAAAATGATACTATTTGAGAGTAGTTTGGTGTAGCTCTAATAAATGATAAGCAGTCGGGGGAGATTTTCTCTTTTAATTAATGATTAGCTGTAACAAAAGATCCTTTAACTGATATGTACTACTAGTGATATAGCCTTCGTAGCCTGCCCCAAATTATTGGGGCTACCATAGTTTGATAATGATTATGCTGATGACATACTGGTTGTGATTGGTATACCTGTTGATTTTATAATTTCATTATCAACCAACGCATCTGTCTATTTTTCTTTTGTCAAATGTTACAGCCTGCAATGATGCTTTAAAAAAGGATATTTCATTAATTTGGTTTTGTAGACTACCTTAAAATGAAAGCTCTAGCTTTATCGATCGCCGAAGATATCAATATACAGTTGAACTGTGATGATGTCCCACTAGTTAATGGGACCCCATCTGATCTGGATTTAATCAACATGTCAATTGATGAGGAAGGGCATGATGAAGACGGAAACGATTGGACATCGAAATTGGGTCTAAATCTGAAATATTGTGTTAAGCTCAAAAAGCAGATGCCCTCAAATAAAGACCAGCTTGCATTATCCTTGGGTGGAATCTTCTCAGATCCTTCTCCTGTGTCAGTAGTTTCAAATCTCAAGTGGCTTTCTAAAAAATCTCGCACTCCCTACAAGGTAGTTGGTATTGTCCAGTCAAAATCACATGCTGCAAATGTTCTAAAGCATGAGCTATCGGATAGAAATAACTCAAAAGATGCTTCTGTGAAAATAACTACGGTTCATCGTGGCTCTACAGTTGGATCAATTGGTATTACTACCAAACACAAGTTTACCTCCAACACTACACCCAAAGATTCTACTATTAGTGAATCTCTCATGGCTGATTCTAGTGGTGATGATGGAAGAAATTCTGGTGCTGCTAGCGAAGTTAGTGGTCAAATGATAGGTGGTACAGGTGAAAACTTGCATAACATACCTATCTTGATTGCTGAATATCCTCAAAGGCATCTAGTTGATCAGGTGATTCTGGAAGTTACGAAATATAGTAAGGTTGCTCCTAGTTTCTGCCGCTTGTGCGCTGATAATAGAAATGCTGAATGTTGTGAAGGCTCACCAGAGATTCACTCCAATAGTTCTAATGGTAAGGGAGCATTTTGTGACCCTATAATGTGTTCCTGCAATAATTATTCGGAGAGTTTAGAAACAGGTCAAGCTGTCAAAGAAGCAGAATCAAAAGACAAGCTCGGTAGTTCTGTTATACCAAAAGCTCCAACTTGTGTGCTTAATTCAGATGGTGAAACTTATGCTCTAACAGAAATCAGTGTCACGGGCAAAGCCAATCAGGAAGTATTTGTTGAAAGGGAATCATCTAGTGGACAAACTACTGCAAGGTGCCTTGGTAGTTGCACAAATTTGGGGAACTCAGAGGATAACTGTAGGTCTTTATCGTCAGATCAGTTAATTCTTCCTGAAATACAGCTTAATAAAGGTGTTCAGGAAACTTCAAACAACAAACTAATTGAATGTGCTCATAATTCAAATGTCTTCCTTCACAATAACAAAACTGACAGTAATAAATTGCAGGAAAAGACTTTGACTATGACTCAACATGTTGTTGATGTTTCAGATGTCGCAAATTGCACTGATCAGTTTGTTTTGACCGATATGGTTGGTTCTTTTGACATACTGAACGAAGGGTCAACGAAACAGGCAGAGATGGATCCCGTCTCAGTGGCTGAAAGTTCTGTGATACAAGAAGTAAATGAAGATGCAAGAGAGTGCTGTACTTCTGAAGGCATCTCTTTACCACAAAGAGACAAGCAACTAGACTACAGATATCCAGCAAGAGTTGATCTTATACAGTATGTAAGGCGTGGAAAGAAAAGAAATTATGCGCAGGCAACGCGTGAAGATAGACAAGCTTGCTTTATCCATGGCCCGTGTGAAGGTCTAAGGCCAAGGACTCAGCTTAAAGTAGAAACTAAGGCTGACACATTGACGGTGGAAAAGAGTTCCACAATCAAGCCAAGCAGAAGACCTGGAAATTTTCTTGTCAAAAAAGATGAGAGCAGGGCCTTGAAATGTGATATCGAAGGCTGTTCTATGAGTTTTGGCACGAGACGAGAACTTTCTCTTCACAAACGGAACCGTTGTACTATTGAGGGATGCAAGAAGAGATTCAGCTCTCATAGATATGCAGCACATCATCATCAGTGTGTTCACAAGGATGATCGACCACTCGAGTGCCCCTGGAAGGGGAAGGGCTGCAACATGACTTTCAAGTGGGCATGGGCTAGGACTGAACACATCCGTCTCCATACCGGAGAGCGCCCCTACAAGTGCAAGTTCACTGATTGTGGACAGACATTCAGGTTCGTATCTGATTTCAGCCGCCACCGAAGAAAAACTGGGCATTATGTTTCTCCATCTGCCGGATAGCCATTGATTTCATCAAACAAACACTCTCTACATAGACTCTAGGAATTCACTTAATTTTGTTGTAGCTCTGTACAGGCTGATCCTGGTTTGTATGAGATGTTGTTCCACAATGTTCTTTGCACTGGCAATTGAACTAATTGTACCATTATTCTTCTATCCACCATTTCATTATACTCGTCTCTGTTCTCGTCTTCGTCTCTCTTTTCTTGAAAGCCTCTTGTACGCGGACCGACCCATTGTTGTAACTCTACTAGATAGAAAACAGTCATGTAAAACCATGTCTAACCTTTTATTTCTACCTTACATTGGTTCAGTCTGTTTTCCTTTTTTAACGAAAGATCATTCCATGTAACCACAGTAGCATGCGCAAAGTTTTCATCTATTGTATGTAATTTTATTATTTTCGGGACATAATTGAGTTGGTTACGATGGAGCAGATTTGTTGAAGTGGATAAGGATTGAATTTTGATGAAGTTGAGGCAATGTCCTTTTTTATCGTGGTCAATTGCAACTTCTTGATTTATTTTTTCACAAATGATCGTAGGACTGACGTGTGAGATCGTTGGGATAGTGGATTTTATCTTTTTTTACTGAATTAAGTAATTTTATGCTTATATTACTCAATAACTTTACTCAAAATGCGTCTCTTTGCCCACACTTGAAGCACATGAAAGAAAACTCTAGTAAATCTCTATCGAGATCACCATCGTCAGCCATTGTCGTCCCCAGCCTAAATCTTTTGGGGCTTTATTAACTCCTTTCCATGTTAGTGGGCAGTGGACTCTTGTGCTGAGCAACAAAAACTTAAGTGTGTCATTTGTGCAACAATTTTACATAAGCAAAGGCACTGTTTGCACAGGATCGTGTGAAAATTACTTTGTTCTCGGGACATGATTGAGTTGGTTGTTGTAAAGTAGATTTGTTGAAATGGACAAGAGTCGAATCTCGATGAAATCGAGGTAATGCTCTCCTCCATAGTGGTCAATTGTAGTTTCTCGATGTACCTCTTCATAGATGGTCGTGTAGCTGACCGTGTGAGATCGCTGGAGTGACAGATTCTACATTTTGTTGAAGTGTGAAAATTGCTTTGCATCATTTGTGCAACAATTTTACAATGATTTTATATGACAGATTTAGGATTTTAGATTCCTATAGAAAATTTTCACCGGTCACCATTGGAGTAAATCTAGAAGCACGTGTGACTCCTTACTTAGCAATCAATGTTTCAGATTTTCATCCCAAGAAGGAAAACACCTTGCAATGCGTCGTAATTGAAATTGGAATCGTGAATGCTTGAGTAACTCATTAAACACTTTGCTGTTGCACCATAATCGGGGGTGAACTCATCTATTATAACTAAATAAAATTGATTTTATTTTTCAAAATAAAGACACCTATTACAATTATGACTACAAAAATACACATGTTAATATGTTATAACTGATACTAAAATAAGTCAGTCAAGACGATATATTGATCACTAAAGACCAATAAAAGCAGAGAGTCAAGATGTGCTTAGGGGTTCAACTTTAGGGTAAGCGAGCTGAAAGCCTAAGGATTTGTACCAAAAGCTCATGAACTTGGTGAATCTAAACAAAGGTCGTTAAGACATGTCTAAGCATTCACCAACTCAATTTGAATTTAAGTCAAAGATTATTATAGAATAAGGTGTGCCCTTCTCTATTTGAATGGTGTGATTAGTTGTTCAAACGTCGCATGCATACACTATGTGAGTTTTGAACTTTGATTATTTAAAAAAAAATTCTATCTTTTACCACCATATCATGCCTTGAGGATGAAAGAAATGGCTGTCGTGGTCAACTACAACTTCTCAATTTACCTCCTTACAGATGGTCGTGGGATCAATCGTGTGGAGCCGCTGGAGTGGCGGATTCCACATTTTGTTGAAGAGAACGAAGGAAATGAATTTTTTTTGTTTATGAGGTGTTAGCTATTTTTCTTAATTTCTTTTTTCCCATAGATTCTTTCCTTCATTATCTCATAATTTCTCTCTCCTCCATTCCTCCTTTCCAATTCACTTTCTTCAACACCCTAAAGAGAAGTTTTAACATAACAGTAAAATTACCATAATGTGATTTAGATGTCATGTGTTTAAGTCTTAAAAATAATAATCTATTACAAAATAAAGTAAAATTGTGTATAATAGATTCTTCCTCGGAACCGAACTGTCCTTTATTCTATAAAACAATATCATCCAAGTTAATGATGAAACTTATCCCTCATATACATAATAATATTCTTCATATCAGTATTACGAGTAAAATGTTTTTAACCATATCATCTTTTCGATTCCAACCATGATGATAAAAAAAGATTATTAGGCGGTGTCGGATGTTCCTCTGGGGCTCCAAGAAACTATCAATCACTCGGAGGGAAAAGGAAGAAGGTGAGTTAGGTTTAAGGGAAATTAAAAGTTGGAACCGTGCACTAGTACTAAAACAACCATAGAAATATTGCTCATCCTAAGAAGGATTCTAGGTGGATTCAACGACTCCACTCGGTATATTTAGTCCGGTCAAATGAGTCAATTCATGACGAGGCAAATCAACTCATCAAAATTCATCATATGACGAGATAAGGCGTGTCGGCTGTTATCTTGATAGACTAAGAAATCTCTAATCCAATTTAAAATGAGTTACGGGATAGGTGAACCAACCCAAAGACCTACTAAAAAAAAATTAAAAAAAATATATATAAAAGGTTAAAATTTTTACGTTTAGATTATAGATTATGTGGGTTAAGTCCACAAGTCTATCATATATATAATATTAAAAATTTTAAATTTGGTTGCAAATTAGGTGGATTAAACCCACAAACCCATTAAATTTTCTATCTTTATTTTAAATTTTTGAAGATTTTTTTTTAACCTACGGGCCAACCTAAGTCCACCATGGGTTGACTCATATAGGTTGCGAGCTTAAGCGGACCAACCTACTTAGATACATCTTAAAATGAATTGATAAACTGTCAATTCAATACATTTAAATTATTTAGTAGGATGGGGCGAGCCAATCTAATAAGTCTAATATTAAATTGACGACTCTAGAAAAGAAAAGAGCAATCATTGAAAGTCAAACAAAAGACTCTCTTTTTTTCTAAAATAGGTTGTTGGTGTTATAAATTTGAATGGAAATAAAAATAAATAAATATTATAATATTATAAAAAATAAAGATAATTTTAAAAAGTAAAATATATAAACATAAGTAAGGAATGGGAGCCCTTTTTGACAAAAACTATCAAAAAGGACATTCGATTCCATACAAAAAAGAACGTCTTGATTTTTATCATTTTTTCTATATAACAAAAAAAAATAAAAATAAAAATAAAAAAAACGTTGTTTTGATTTATTTTTTTTCATTATCAAATTTAGGAGCTAGCCGAAGCAACACCCATATCCGACAACCGAGAAGGCCTCCTCCTCTTCCCCTCTCCGGAAGCGGAAGCGGAAGCGGAAGCAAAGCAGGCGTTGTGTGATCCACTTTGATGCTCTCTTGTTGATCGATTTGCCGATCCCGAATCAATCGGCGTTGTGTTTTCCACTTTGATGCTCCCCTTCTTCTTCCCTGATGGCTTGCGGCGAGCTGTTCTTGTACGTTCCACTTTCCACTCCCCCTTCTTCTTATTCTTCTTCTTCTTTCACGGAGGGAAGAATCACGATGCTGTCGCAAGCTACGTCTCGCTACTTGGGCTGGTCAAGGATACCGATGCCCAAGTCCAGAGAAGGCCGAACCATGGGGACGAAGTTGGTTTGGCATCATGGCTGCCGATGCTGGATAACGGCTGCTGCCGAGAAACCTACTACCATCGCCAGTGGCGCGGAGTTTAATGTACATTCCTCTGTGTATTAACTTTTAGAATCGTAGCCTGCTCTATTAAATTTTGCAGAAAAAGCTTCAACGGCCTGCAGTGTTTATAATAATGTCTTATTTTTTTCTTATTATATTCTCAGTCAATATATGAAACTGAATGTTGGACTACGAAGTGAACACACTAGCAAAAGACAGAGAGTTACATAAATAAGGATATTAAGGTAAATGACAAGGATGGAGAAAGTCAGGGTTGAACCTATAGAAGGTAAACTTCAAAAGATACATTTAAGATGATATGAATATGTATTTAGATATCCAATAAATGCTCTAGTTAGGTGATATAAGACCATGACAAATACACGCATTAATAGAGAAACAGGGAGACCTAGGAAGATTAGCGATAATAAAATTCATTTGAATATAGATATGGATAGAGTAGGGGATTGAGTCCAATGATATAGGAGGATCCATGTAGCCAATCCAATTTAATGGGATAAAAGCTTGATTGTTGTTATATTATATTCTTGGTCAAATCCATTAGACATTATCATCTCTAGTAGTAGCATTGGCCTTAACTTCCGTTACAAACTTCACCTATTTAGTCTTGGTAGCTACGATCCAATCAATAACTCTTTAAGATTAGCCTAGAATATGGCTTTGCCATGCTACTAATATGTCTTGGTTTTCATTGTCATTAAATGTCTTAGTTTTTCATTTTTTTCTTTTTGTAATTTTGTCTACAAATAGTATCTATGTTCCCACTTGAGGGAAGTATTAGATAAAACTATTAGTACCTAGTCTAAGGCATGCCTAATCTTATGCCTAAATTTTAGATAGAATTAGATTATGTTTAATGGCTATAAACGCATGAATTGTGACTCTATTTCATACAACATTTGATCTTTCTCAGCTAAAAACTAATATTTAAGTGCCTTTTAGTAAATAAACAAGAAATGGCATTGTTAAAACTTCCATGTCAGTTTGTTATGTTGGTTCTCTATATTAAATGTTCATCTTAAGAATTACATCTTTGATTTCATACATCTAGGATAATGATTGTTCAGATTCAGTTTTTCATGTGCAAACTCTTCGAGAATTTCCCATTAAAAAGCTTTATGGAGAAGCTGTCCTGGTCCGATTTGATTCTGGTCTTCTGCTGAATTCAAAGGATTTGGATTGTGTGCCACTAAATAGAGCGCTTTCCACCATTAAATATCTACATAATGCTGGGGCCAAAGTAGTTTTACTAAGTAGTTGGTTTCAGTCCAATACTTCAGTGCTTCTTTCTGAAGAAGCCTTTGCAGGTTAGTATTAATTACATGAGTGTCTGTGTGTTGGGCTCGACTATGTTTCCTAAAAGTTTTCATGCAATTAACCATAATAGTTACAGTATCCCAGCAATAACATTTAATTTTTTCATGCTTTAGGTTGTTGACATGTCAAAATATAGAAACTTGTATACTAATTTTTTTAATCTCATTAAGTAGTAATCAAAGCTATATCTTTGACTTTTGAAATTTTTCTTGGCATCATTAGCAGATCACTTGTCATCGCTTCTCAAAGTTAAAGTTGTGCCAGCAAATGGTGCTAGTGCTTCAGCTATCACTCAATTGAAGATGAAAGAATCAGGAAAATCAGATATTCTTCTCCTTGATAATCTGACTAACTTCAAAGAAGAAGTTGCAAATTCTGTTGACTTTGCTAAGTCTTTATCATCTTACATCTCTCTCTTTGTCAATGATGCTTTCTCATTATCACATAGGATTCTTGCATCGACTGTTGGTGTTACCCGCTTTTGCTATGCATCAATTGCTGGTTTTAACTTCGAGGGGGAACTGGTCCAACTAATGAAGATCAGTGAAACCAAGAGACGGCCATATATTGCAATGGTATTCCCTTCCATCTTCATATTTGTCACTATTTTCATTAAAGTCTTGTGGATCTATAGATTAGTGCATGTATCCTTTTTCTACAAAGGAGCGTTATGACTTTGGTAATTAGATAATTCAGAATTATTTACAAGATAATATACTTTTGATGATATTTGAACATCTGGGTCTGTCTTAATTCTGCTTGTGAGATGGTGGTATTTATGGAGTTCTAGTAGCAGATGTACATTCCTCAGAATTCTAATCTATATATATGCCATATTGGAATAGAGGATGTGAAATAATATTTTTTTGTATATATAGATAAAGTTATGATCTGCCTGTGTATATCACTTTTTAATGTTTCTTTCTGTTCTGGTTATGTTGTTTGCTTTTGTTATTTTCAATATGAATAAAGTATTTATGCTATAATTGTAGATTGTGAAGGCTTAAACTATCATTCCATGCTGAAGTGTTTGCCAATTTAGGAATATGGAGTTCACTACTGCATTGGCATGCTTCAAAATGTCATGAGATCAACTCAAATATTTGAGTTTTAACTCTTGACAATCTTCCAAACAGCTTGTCTACCTTATACAAAGCTCTAGCAATTAGAAAGCTAATTAAATTTTAGAGTAAGAATCTATACTTATATAATAAAATTCTCAATTGTTGGTTATAGATTACTAATACCAAGATGAATGAGCTACATTTGATGAGTGCATTAGCTTTTGTAGCATTCTATGAGATGGACCTATAATTTTTCAAAATTTAGATTAAATAAGGGTCCTAGGATGTAGTACTAGAACTAGTTTCTACACATGTGCATAACTATTTCTTGGTTAACCATTATAAGTTAGACTTAGATTGGCACTACTACAAGTACATAATATAGATGCATCTTGGTTTTCTAACTCAATTTCACTCTTGTTTCAGGTAGTGCAATGTTTGATGCTTTCTCTCTTCTCCTTTCTTTTCATATGTCATATGTCAAAGAAAATTATATTTCATATGTCAAAGAAGTTTACAATTATATATTTATAGATTTCAAAAAGACCTATTATTTATAGATTTCAAAAGGACCTATTACTTAGTCAGAATACATATTCAACTAGGTAATATACAACTAGATAAAATAGACCTTATCAAATCTTATTCATTCTAACACTCCCCCTAATTGGAGGATGGATATCAATTGCTTGTTGCATAAAAAGGAAGAACCTGTAGTAGAAAGCAATTTTGTAAAAATGTTAATGTCCTTCATAGGAAGTGTATTGTGTGCTAATCTTTTAGATAACACTATATCTCTAATGAAGTGGCAGTCTACTTTAATGTGCTTATGCATTTGTAGAATATTGGGTTGTTTGGAATGTAGATAGTTGCCTAATTATCACAATTCATCGGGGCTTGAAATTTTGTACTCTGCCGAGTGGCACGGTTGAAACTTATCGCTCCAATAAATTAGCGTAACTTGATCCTACTCGCTACAGAGAATGTCTCCTATGCCTCTATATCAATCATGTTGATGAGTATCATAGTATGCCAACTCTCGACACCCCTTGGTAGGCTACAACACAGGTCAGGATAAATTGAGATGATGTTATTATTCTTTTTGTAGATTATGTCCATACAAGATAATGTCATCCTAGGTCCTACAAGGTGTACAAAAACATAGACAAGTAAAAACTTTAAATTGTAAATATATGATAGTTTGACTATGATAAAGATGTGAAAAGGGTATTTTTATCATTTAGTATAAAGAAAAGTACATGATTTCTAAGATTAGAGGTAGACTCGAAAAGCCAGGAGTAAAGGATGACACGTTGAGCAAGCTTGGAGATTAGTGGATTAAGATATTAGAGGCCCGACATGAGGTGTACTTTGAGGTGGACATGATAAGAATAGACAATTTATACACAAAAATACATTTGATAAATAGTTTGAATGCCTAGCTAATTTCTTCTAGCCTATCTTTTTGAACTTCAATCTCCATGAGATGTCCATTTTATGGGAAAATCAGGGTTGTCTTTTCCAAACCTATATTCCTATCTAATTCTTCCAATATTTATTCTTATATTTGATTTTGAAACCACCATTCACTGATTGGATTTAGGCCAATTCAGTATGGATCACCCTCCCACACATCTAGATACTACCCTTATCCTAAAAACTTGAGCTTTTCGATAAGGGAT
>JBBMKF010000074.1:3700898-3713348 GCA_037834155.1 Curcuma caesia | reverse complement strand
CAATGTTATGGGCTATTTGGATCCATTTATAAATATGTAAGATGTAGGGGCTTGTCTATAATTTTTCATATCTTAATTATATCCTTTGCTCAAGCAATGGATACCATTTGTGCCTTCCTCACCTCATGATCTCTTTAGTCTCAGACGATGCAACTCCTTTCTTGTTTTAGGTGATGTGTGAAATCTCAGACAATGTTAACTCCTTTTGGTTCCAAGCGATGAGAAATTGTGATCTCATTAGTCCCATTCTGCCTCTTTCATCATTGAATCTAATTCCATTTTGGATTCAACCGCTAATCTAGATGTTCCCCTCCATTGAGGGCTGCAGAAGTTATTGAGTACCCCCATTGGAGAAAAGATTTGGGCTTCCTTTGGCCCTTTGGGTTAGGCCAAATAGAGAAAACAAGGTCACAATAAAAACGTCACAGGAAATCACCCTAGCCTAAGACATGGACCTCCAATTCCAGCCCAATTTCCTGCACTCTTCTCTTGGACCAGATCTGATCTCCAGCCCAGACCGGCAACTCTTCTCGTGAGCTGGTAGCAAATTTCTGCCCAAATTTAGCTGAATCAGTCTTTCAGTTAACTAGCTTGATTTTTGAAATGTTGGATCCTTGAGGAGACCAACCACTTGATCAAGGGGGTCACTCCCTCGTCTAGTCATTCATATTCAGTTGCTGCTTAGTCTAGTTCCTCAATTATTTTTCTAGTGGAGTACTCAGGACTTCCCTATCTCTAAGATGTTAGTGTTTTATCTCAGTTTAGTCATCTTATCTTGGAGGGATTTTTACCTATTATTTATTTACTTGTAAGTTGTGTTCATGGATTTTAGACTTCGGTGTCTTTGGTAACATATCTTCTTTCTCTGCTCTTACTCACCAGCATGTCCTCCCAATATTATAATAACCATCGGGTCTCACCCATCAATTAAAGACATTGGGATCTTTTCTTAATGCCTATGTTATATATTTCTTGTGTTTTATATCCCAAAAAGTCCTCACCAGTGTTATACAATAATATAGTGCCTTTGTGCAAATAAATATTGATCGTGAGCAACTCCTTGCTACCACATTCTCCTGTGTATAAGGCTAGACTTAGAGTTTTTACTTTTTAATATTTATGTTATTTATTTAAAATGATTATTATTTTACTGTAATGATGTACATCTTTATTAGTCTACAACTAATCTAAATCTTTTTCTATTAGCAATTATGCTAATTTACTATGTATTATGAGGTGATCTACAAGTATGAGGTATACATCATAAGAGTATAAGTATCAACATCTAAATCAATAAAAATAATAAATGATAAAGAAAAGCAAATGAGAGGTATCAACTAAAGAGCAAATTAGAGTATCCATTTTCTTTATTTTTAAAACAACCTCGTGCTAATTCCTATATGAACCCCTTGTGTGAAAGAATATCAATTATTTAACCTCTCCCCCCCCCCCATCACCACCACTATAGTTTAATTATTAAAAACTCATTTTATTATTTTACAAACTAATTTAATCCATTTTCTGAACACAGTTATACAAGCATATATGTAATAATTTTATATATTTATTCGTGCACAAGAAATTTTTTATGAGTCCAAGGATAGATTTCACCCACCTTAAAGAAGAACTCTCAAATTGACGTTGACTGCCTTTTTAATGCATCTACCACATACTCCTAACTCAATATACAAGTATAGATGTATTTCAATTCTCAATTATAATATTAACAATCGAAACGTTTTCTAAGACAAACTTACCCCATAGAGGAAAGGAAATAAATTCGGCCTTGATTATATAGGAGAGGAGAATTCGCTCGAGATTTCAGAGATCAAGTGAGGAAGGAGATGATATCAGTTAGGGTTCAATCTTAGAAAAGGTTGACGGTTAAAAATAATAATAGGGAAAGGTAAACCCCTCGTGTATATAAATAATCTCTAAAAGCCTAGACCAAGTAAACCCAAACATACAAGTAAACTAGACAAAACCTAAATTGTTAACTTTATATATAAATAATCTCTAAAACCCTAGGCCAAGTTAACTTGATTCCATCATAACTCATCCAAATTGGGTCCAACTAAGGCCCAGTTTGAACCTAATTAATTTTAATCATGAGACACACTTGTTATTAAAAAAGGGATTACATCCTAATTGAATTTATCCCAAAATTAATTTAGTTTACAGCTAGCTTAACACTTAGCTCTAATTTTAGTTCAATTCGAACTGATCTCCCGTTAATTTATTTAAATTATCCCCAAACTCATTTACTATTTTCTAATATGTCTTAAATATAAATTTATTTATTGTTTTGACAATTTAATTTCTTGAAATTTCTCGCACATAATAGTTGATCATAAATTTAATTTAGGTTCATACTAACCTGTATGTGGAGATGAGTCAAACTCAAGTTTGACTGCATTTGCATGTATGAAGACTTGATGGTTACATATGTTATGTGAAGCAAAAAAAAAGTCATCATGAAGCTTCAAAAGAGTTTTTTTAGGATTGGAATAACTTATTACTATAAGTTAGATAAAATATATATTTTAACCTATATTCTATTCAATGTAAAGTTTCGAAACCTATATTTGTCATATAACTCTGTGTGTAAAGAGCTTTGTGTGTTGTAAGGGTACAAGAAGAAGCAATATTATTATACAGTTTTCTCATCTCCTTGTCTCTCTATCCAAGTTTTTATGTGAAGATGCTTCTTAATTTAAGAAATTTTGAAGAATGAATGTTTCTTAACTCACATGGAATGGCATCCCATGGTTGCCAAATGTGTAACTTATGTGGCTGCCCCACGAGCATCCACATGGGCTGCCATGCGGACCTTTGTGGGTCACACTGTTGGTTGTGCCACTTCTTGTGTCCATCCTTTTCTGTCCCATGCGATTCACTCTCATGGGTACGTGAGTTTACGTTTGCACACACACATTCAGGGACTTATTCACAAGCTCATATTCAACCTTGCACTCTCGTCCAATTGCAACTCAACTTAGACTAAACTGCTGATGTGCACAATTTCCTCCATTACTCAAATAGCTTCATTTTGAACATTTACTAGAGAAATTAGTTTACAATAATCTTCTTGCGGTACAAATTATCCATGTCCCTACTCTATCTCAGTGGTTCTAACAAATCAACTTTCAACATATTGGCCTATACTTGATAATAACATGGGAATACAATACCATACTTTCTTTTGTAAGTCATCAGTTGTTTCTTCTAATTCTGCTACACTTTTTTCCAGATTAAGATGCACAATGTCTAATTCTGCTATATTGTCTAGTTCTAGTATCCTAATAGTTTACTATTAAGTTGTCAATATTTGAATTTATTGTTCATTGTTTTAGTAAAATGAGATTGAAATATCCTAACAGGATCTTTGCTGAATGTCTTCATATTTATGGTTTATTTCTAACTTCTTTGTTTTTGTGTTCAATAGATATTTTTTATCAACAAATGCAACCTCGACCTTTGGATCTATTGTTTCTAGTTATCCTGGAGATTTAATGATTGTCACAATACAGGTACATGTTTCCCGTTCTCAAGTCTTCCTTCAATTGTTGTTACTATAAATTTTATATCTTGATCTGTTTCGATTCTATCTGGCATTTTTAATTCCTGAACTAATAGCATGTGAAATTTCTGATATTACGGGTCTGTATGATTTGGTATGCAACTAAGAACGATTGGGGCAAGAATCTTGTCACACCCCAAATCACTCTTAAGCGATATAACTTAAGCACAACATATTAAACCTCAAAGAACACCATAGAATTTAAATTAAAATGTATTCCATAGTACATAAATCCACACCAATCTCAATTAATTTATAACATATAGTAAGTATATATCATATTACAACACATCATCTAGTTACATGAATTTTATTGAAACAAAATCTTACATAAAATACACATGGTCTTGTTAATCTTTAGCTCGTCTCGAACTGTGATGTTTGTGTAGCTACATTGATCAGTAAGATTTTCCTTAAGTACAACTGGGTAAGCCTCGAAGAAATATAAGTTACATATGAACAATGAGGACAAATTTGGCATCATCAAATGGACACATTTTTCCATAAGTTGTTAGAGTGGGGTCATATTGCATTTCCAAGGAAATTGCGATCTCCACTTGCCAAGACATGGCCATGTCTTTAGCTGTCATTGGAGACTTGCGATCTTGATAAAGAATAGTACATGCCTATTAGTTATTAGCGGAGTAAGGCATATTCATGTCATGTAAGAACTACCTTACAAGTACTAACCTATGCTCATTCGTATTAATGTCTTGTAGATAGATCACATACAAGCAAGCGTGCATAACCATCCATGTGTTTAATGTATCATTGCACGTAATTCTATATCTAAAGAATTGGCTCAAAATTGAAGGGACATGTATAATAGCTCATGACATCCTTCTAATGAGTTCCATTGTTTTGTATGCTTAATCATGGTTTGAAATTGCCTACCTTATCGAGCAGTGCAATAAACAAGTTGTTTTTTTATAACAAGTTAAATGGGAATAGAAGAATTATAGGAGGGAAAGGCATATCAATTCATCTCAACACTATTGAAATTAAATATGGAATAAAATTATTATTGAGTCAATTACTAATAGGTATATTCTTATTAAAAGTAGAAAAACTGAAAGAGAATTAAATAGTAATACTCATCTTAATTCATTTCAACATATGCTTTAATACATGTCGTATCAATATGATATTGTATGACAATTTAATTCATTAACTGCAATAATATTGTTTTTGTAAGCAAATAATACAAAAGGTTATTAAAGAATAAAAGTCAACTAAATTCATCTCAGCATGCTTTGATGCCTGTCAAAGCATCTTGAGTATAAGCACAATACGGTGTTGTTTGAGATGCAACTTTACTATAAAATGGTACTTTAAACTTTACCCTCATGTATATAGTTATTTTCTCATCTTTTCTTCTTCATCTCCCTCCGGCCTCCACTTTCAATTTGCCACGCATCATGCATTGACACTCTAGCATGAATTTTAGTCGTCCACCAAAACTTTAGCTTGCAATGAGATTTTAGATGAGTTATTCCATTTTGCTATTTCTTCTTTGGATGTTGGAAGGATTTTTTTTTAGATTAGGTTTGCCAATAAATTATAGAATTGAGAAGATGCTTGATGGAATTAAGGAATGCTTTTTGTGCAGATTTAGATGAATTAGATGACAAATTTACTCAAGTCACCGAGGAATTACACTCATGAATCACATAATTTTTTTAGAAAAAAAAAAGTGATAGAAGGCTCTGATGCATAGATTCATCCATCCCATATCTGTATTCGAAATTTGAAAGACACTAATAATCCAAGTTGCATGTTAAAGTTAGACGATAACAACACACGATCCTCAACTATTCCAACCTCTATTTCCTTTGTAGGATTCTTAGCTCTTGCTCTTCAGATATTTACATTGATTTAAGGATCTTAACCTCATTCATATATACCATCTTTTAATAAGCTTGACATAATGTTTTAACTATAACTCAGTGAACCTCTATTTGCTAGTGTCCGGATCCCGACTTCAACAGAGAGAACCATAGATGGAGCATGGTGCAGAGATCACTTGTCGAAGCGATAGTGGATTTGCTTGTTACAAACGGAAAGGTACTTATTAGAATATTCAACAATTTTTTCCTAGTTTTCTCAAGCAACACTATCATAGCCAAGGTATGTTGCCTTCAAAGGTTTGATTCTAAAGCGCCTCTGAAGTTGCAGGTGTTTCTGGAATCTGATATTGAGGCAGTTGCAATGAGAATGAAAGATCTGTTTATCACGCACGCAAACGGTAAACTTTTGGTGGATGGTCATGGCAAGGGATGGATGGAGGAGAATCCTTTCGGCATTTGGACGGATTGGGAGCAGCATGTCATTGAACGTGGAGATCCCATGTATAGAATTATGCTCCGGAAAGTCCCATAATCCTTGCTAATCATTCGATTCATAGTATCCTTAGGATCAAAGATTGGGTAAATCTTTAAGAATTTTTATCTCTCCCTAACTCTTCGAAGAGCAACTCCAACTCAACTGACTTGGCGCTCTTGTTAACATCATGTTTCTGCCATACACTTTCGACTTACTTGCTGCCCAGATCAGTGGTATCTATTCAGCCTTTTGACGAAGAATTTTACATCTGAGACGATCTACTTAGTCGTGTTGCTGAGGTATACTCTGTTCCATCAAATGTTGTATTTCTTTCATATCGATGTATATGGTAAACTACTTCATATGTAATCATCCCATTGGTTTCAAGATTGTAATCTCAATTTTGTAACAATTTGACATTTAGGTGTTGTATGGTGTATAAGATGATTCTTGTTAATGATCAACTTGCAATTGGGAGAGTTCAAACCATGTTTTGGACTTTGAGTACTTCATGAACCATTAACCCAAAATTAGATTCCATTGGGCTCTTGTTAGTTGAATTCTCATTAGGCTTCGATGGCCCAAGTGCATCATTCTCCCCGATATGAACAAAAAAGGGTTCATCCTCGAGTCTATTAGCATTGGGTTCATTTGATAAGAAACCTTGTTTGGAAGTGTCAAACCTAGAACAAGATCAATGTGATGTTGAATATTCCTCATAGGTGTTGAACTCTTCCAATAATGGAAGCAATAACTCATGAATAGGTGCTTGTTGAGCCATTGTGGCCTCCATAACCAAGATAGCATAAATTTCACCTTGATTAGTCAAAACATGCTCTACTTGTGAACTTGTAAGAAAAGAATTACCTTCCTCCTTAGAAATCATTAGTTTGAGCTTCAAAGGTGCTAACACAATCCAAATACCATCATTGACAAAGGAGTGTGTATTTTTGTAACCATCTTGATTAACCTTCTATCATGGTCTTCCAAGCAACAAATGATGTGAGTCCATTGGAGCAACATCACACCAGACTTCATCGTTATACATCCTTGTAACCTTCAAGCCATTGTCATTCTAAAACCACTGAAGCTTGTATGGGTGAGGGTGAGACTTGGTTGTCAAGTGTATCTTGGTCACCATCTCTTCAGCCACCACAGTCATACAATTTTCTCTATTGATG
Organism: Curcuma caesia; assembly: GCA_037834155.1. NCBI lineage: Eukaryota > Viridiplantae > Streptophyta > Magnoliopsida > Zingiberales > Zingiberaceae > Curcuma > Curcuma caesia. The sequence goes on along the minus strand of JBBMKF010000074.1, from coordinate 3,706,265 downwards.
ATCACATTGTTGGACAATCTTTGTCGGAGATAAAGCAAAATTTTTGAATTTATAAAAAAAACGAATTCAAACTTATCTGTTGAGATGACTTGAGCAGATAATCTCAAACTGCCAAGCATGGAAAAATGAGCTGCTTGGGATGGTTGCACTGCCTAAAAGACTGAGCTATCTTGTATGACCGAGTTGACTTAGCCGAGTGTCGAGTTAGTTGAGTCAAAACTGAGTTACCAAGGCCCAGTACCGAGGCCAAGTTGTTGACTCAGTCAAGTTGTCGAGGTTGAGTTGTCAAGGTTGAGTGATGTGGCTGAGTTGTCGAGGTCGAGTTGCAGAGGCCAAGTGTCGTGGCCGAGTTGCCGAGGCCGAGTGTCGTGGCCTAGTTGCCGAGGTCGAGTGTTGTGGCCGAGTTGCCGAGGCCGAGTGTCGTGGCCGAGTTGCCGAGACTTGCGTGATGCAGTTTCTTTAAAACAGATTCATCTTCCTCCGGTTGTACTTTAAGATTATGATAGATGTCTATTTCGTTTCAAGGATTTTCCCATCAATTTCATTTTCTTCCTTCGAAAACTCCTTGAATTTAAAAATTCTTTCAACAATATATAATCAATCGATAAAAACATCACCTTCATATTGCCTTTGGTGGTCAGCCAAGGAAAGCCACTGAAAGGCTCCGAACAAGGAAACCCAAGGAAAACAACACAGAATGGATGTTTCAATTAACATTTTCTTCTCACTTCAAGGATCAACAAATGAGGCATCAATGTAAAGAAAGAATGGCCTACCAATAAACATCTTGCAATTCAACTATCTACATTCATTAGCTAAATAATTTACTAACCTTTTATTGATGCCATATCGAAAAATCCACTTGAGAACAACTCGATTTGGTCGGTATAATCTCCTGTCGATTCGAAATGTGGAATAGCTGTATCATTCTTCAGAGTATCCAGAGTCAAGAGGATCTCACCCAACTGAGGAAGAGACCTATCAGCCGTATGGAAGACATGTACACCATCACTGAGCTCAATCCAACTGCACCCTGGCTGCTTTTTCACATTCTCATCTTTCATGCTTTGCCTTATTGCATGAATGCCTGAAAGAATGACCCAATTGAACTCTGGATCCCGTTTAACTAGCTGAGAAGCCGCGAATTCACCGAGCTTTGCGTTCCCATAAATCCAACAAGAACTAAGCAATGCACTCCAAGCACTGATGCTGGGCTCAAGAGGCATTTGTTTAATGAAGTGGAGAGCTTCCTCCAATCGTCCACTTCGACATAGGAGATCAACCATGCATCCATAATGTTCAGACCGAGCAGTAACAGTGTGTTCTTCTTCAGACATGAGTCTGAAATAGTGCCACCCTTTGCTCACCAGTCCTGCATGGCTGCAAGCAGATAAAATTGCAAGGTATGTAATCTCATCGCGCTTAATCTTCAATTCGATCATCCGTTCGAACATCCGAATTGCATCACCGATGCATCCGGACTTCCCGTAGGTGGAAATCATAGCAGTCCAAAGGATTGGGTCCCTTGAAGGCAGCATTTCAAAGATGAGCTTTGCAGATCCATTGCAGCCACACTTTGCATACATATCCAACAAACTGTTTCGAATAACCAAATCGGAATCGAATCCATTTTTGACAACCAAAGTATGAAGCTGTTTGCCCTGGTTAATCGAAGCCAAACTAGAACATGCATCAATGCAAATGGCATAGGTGAAGTCACAAGGCCTCACACCATAATTAACCATGAAGACCAGCAGCTCCAAAGCTTCTTCCGCTTGCCCGAATCGGAGATAACCAGACATCATCGAGTTCCAAGCAATGAGGCCTCTCTCAGGCATTGAACCGAACAGCTTTCGGGCATACAAGAGACAGTCGCATTTGCAATACATGTCGAGCAAACCATTGTACACGACTGGATTGATAGGAGCCAAGGAGCTAGACTTGATCACTTGAGCATGGATCTGCTTTCCGTAGGCCAGGGCGACAACGCCGGCGCCGGAGCAAGCAGTCAGAGCACCGGAGAAAGAGTAGCAGTTGGGCGCCGTGCCGCCGGCGAGCATCCTCTTGAAGAAGGAGAAGGAATCATCATAGCTGCCGTGGCGCGCGTGGCCGACGACCATGGAAGTCCAGGCGACCACGTCCCTGTGGGGCAAATCGTCGAACAGCTTGTGGGAGTCGCCCAAGGCGCCGCATTTGAAGGCGAAGTCGATGAGGCCGGTGAGGAGGATGGCAGAGCTCGAGAGGCCGAGCTTGATGATGAAGCAATGGAGGGAGCGGAAGAGCTTGGGCGAGCGAGTGGCGGCCGAGAGCTTGATGGAGTGGGAGAGGGAGTATTCGTCCAGAAACGAAGCGGACGACATGGACATAGTCCTCCTTCTCCTTCTCTTAAACAAGGATGAACTTTCCTTTCATGGCCTCCGCGGGATTGATTCAGAAATCTGTAAAATCCCACGAAGAATTCTTCTATCTGTAAAATCAGACGGCAAGCGAATTCCATCTGCTGTGCTGATTTCTTCGCGTGTCATGCCAAATACATGTCGGTAGAGCTTCCCATTCTTGATGAGAAGAATGAAGAAGTCGCGTTTGTTCTGTTCCACCAGAAGCAGAGCAGAGCAGCGAAGATTGCGACTAGGGAGCCAGTTCGTGAGGTGAGTAATATTGGATTTATATTTAAAATTATTAAATTCGAACTGATTCGAACATGTTCAATAATTTTTTGAGTCGAATTTGAATCTATAATATTATTCATGAGTCACTCGAATTAAAGCATTTTGAATTAAAATTTGATTTTGCTTAAATTAAGATTCGCATTATTCAAATCAAACTCGAATAATTTAAAGCATTTCAAACTAAAGTTTGATTCTGCTCGAATTAAGGTACGAAAAATTTGAATCGAACTCAAGCTCGAATCATATTTTGAATCAAACTCAAGCCCAAATTATTGATATTTTCGAATTTTGAATCAAATTCGAATATCATATATATATTTCGAGATCTAATTTGAATATCAATATTTTTATATTATTCGATTCAATTCAACTCATTTACATCTCTAATTGCGACGAAAGTAGACTCTTTAGCTAGGCGTTGATTTGACTAGAAATCCACGTGTTTCAAAGACAAAGTCAAAGTCAAATACTAATCCGTTACTATATTTTATTTTATGTGTTTTTGAACTAACTTAGTGTTATAGGTGTGAGTGTTCTAGGTTAGTTTTGTTATGGGTTCTGATTTTTTTTTTCTAGGTTGTGAGTTTTTATCTAAAAACTAAATTGACTCATTTAAAAATTAATAAAAAAAACTCTATACTAACTATTATATTTTCCTATGCATTATAAAAAAAATATAATGAGAATTTGTTAAAGTTTATTTACATTTGCAAACCTCAAGTTAGTATATTTATAGGTTAGACATAATTTGGTCCTCAACAAATTCAAGCGCAAATATGAAAGAGTAAAAAGCAAAAGCAAAAGCAAAAGAAAGCTACTATAGACTTAAGTGTTTTATACATTTGCTCGTTAGCTTACTAAAAAACTCATATGTTCATGTAGCTTGGTGCATTATTATGCTTATTATATGATTATTTATGTTTGGAAGGGATCCTATTTTTCGCTGTGTATATTATTATTTTTCATATAAGAGATCTCAACAACTTGGTGCATTATTATATTTACCATACAACTATATATAAAACATGAGATTATTTGCTCGAAAAGCATCACATGCACGCGAACATACATACACATAGAAGGAGATTTTACCAATAAACCCCAAGTGATTATTTGCTTGGTAAGCATCAATAGGTCCCTTCCATCTAGTACTAATCGACCATTCGCTAATCTACTTAGAATTTAGTTAGCAGATAAAGAACAAGGTTGCACTTCCTTATTAAATAGATTAAATCATCAAAGAAGATCATGTAAACTTTAAATGTTTGATATATAGCATTTACAAAAACAAAAAAAAATTGTATGAGAAATAGTCTACCAAAATAGATTCACTATTAGACTTAAGTGTTTTATACATTTACTAGTTATTATACTAGAAAACTTCTTTGTTATGTTTTTAGGTTGAAAATTCTATTCATTCAGTTAACTCGTGGAATCGACTAAAGGCACTATTCATGCTTAAAACATTGTTCACATCGTTGAAAATATTATTTATAATGTTAAAAATACTATTCACACAGAATTCCTTCATGCTAAGAGATCTCATGTCTCTAGGACTTCCTCGTATGGCTAATATAGGTCGATCTTGACTTGCTAGAATTTCACTTTCTCATCAACTCTTCATCTCTAGGAATTATGAAGTCTTAAGTCACCTTTGATCCACTAGAACTTCATCCACCTAAAATCCCCTCCTCTAGGACTTCCAACCTTGACGAGGCTATTCTTAGACGTCATTTGCCTAACATTCAAAGCCTGCTAGAACTTCCACCTTGTCAAGATTCTTCTAGAACTTCATTTGTCTAATATTCAGCCTTCCTTTTCTACTAAGACTTTCACCTTGTCAAGGTCTTCCTTGGACTTCACTTACCTAGCATCCAGCCTTCCTTTGCCTGATAGGACTTCCATTACATGTCCGACATCCAATTATCCATGACCTGTTAAGACTTCCATCGCATGCCTAATATCAAGTCCTCCATGACTTCTCAAGATTTCCTCTTACATGTTAACATCTGATCCTCCATAATCTATCAAGACTTTCCGCCACATGTTTAATATTTGATCCTCCATGATCTATTAGAACTTTAATTCACTATTAAATATTCAATCAACTATGACTTCTTTCTTGTCAACTCCTTGTTGACCTTCCAACTATTAAATGTCTAATCAACTGATCCACTTGAACTTCTCCACTATAAAATATTCAATCAATTTCAACTTGACATCTCACATAGCCATCAAATATCAAAATTCAATTCAAACTTTGTAAACCTTGACCAAGATCAATTGCACCAACAATACTTAATAAAATTGAAAAGAAAAGACAAAATATGACTCCAATGCTTCCCGAGAACACAATTTACGAGTCATAAATGAAATTTGGATAGCACAGGTCCGTGAAATAGTTTTAGCCAAAACAGTTGAATGTCTTCCTAGACTAAAACACTATAATTGAGAGTATAGAGTAACTCCATAGAATGCCTCAATAGTTTAAGGAGCACTAAAGAGAGTTCACTTGTGATATTTAGTTAGTTTGGGTCTATATCGCAAATTTGTCAGAGACATAGAATGAATAGGTTTCAAGAGGTACAACAAATGATTCATCTATAAAATTTAGGCAGATTAAATCTATATAGCAATCATAAATGCAGAATGACTCAATAGATAATAAGGACCCAAACAAAGGATTTATCTGTGATAT
>JBBMKF010000074.1:3595395-3613717 GCA_037834155.1 Curcuma caesia | reverse complement strand
AGATGTTTAAGCTTGGGAGGGGTGGCGGAGCTGGGCGTGGGAACGTGAAGCGCCCCCTTCCTCCCTCTTCTTCTCTCCACCGGCCGGCCACTGCGCCCGGTGGTCGCGTGCCGATCGGCGCCTCTGCAGGCGTTGGGAGGAGCCGCCCGGGCGGGGGCTCGGCTGCCCCCTCTCCGCCCGCTCGCGAGGAGACTTTCAGCCTCGAATCTGGCGGAGGCCCGCCCGACTTCGCGGCGATCATACGCCTGACCCCTGACCTGGTTGATGAAATCAGGCGCGTCGAGGCACAAGGAGGGGTTGCCAGAATCAAGTTCGATCCGAACTTGAATAATCCTGAGGGAAATGTAAGCCCTATTTGGTTTATAAAATAATTTGATTTGCTATATGTGCGAATTTTGAATTGGTAAAGTGGAGAACAACCGTATGGCATTTTACTGCTTGCTTTTGGTCTATCCGGTCTTAAAGTTTGACAAGATATTGAATAACACCCTCCGAGAACAGTAATTAGGCCCAATCTATTGAAAATCATCACCTTTTGTTCCACTATTTCGTATCTTTAATCTCTTCATATTTGTGTTGTCCTTAAGATTCTCCCTATGTCTAAGTCTTTGTCAATTGGCAATCTTGCTTCCGGCATATTGAAATGATTAGTCCTACCATCTTAGAACCAACGACGACTTGGTCCGGTTCAGTCACCACAAATGACGCCAATCTATTATTGATGAAATTATAATAGATATAAAAGTTTACTAGCCACAAGTCCTGGCTCGGACTTTTGTTGGGGAAGCTGGCTTCGAGTTGACTGAGATGAGAAGAGCTTGATGGACGTAAGTCTGGGAATTGTATTGGCTCATCAAATTGCAGGGAACTTAGGCAAGGTTGATTGACCTTGACGGATGATTATTGTTGGAGTTATGCTTGGGTTTAGGGATCTGTCTTAGGTGTTGAATTTAGGATTCCTAGGGAGAATAAAAAAAATAACTATTAAATTGTAGTTGAGATGGTTGGAAAGCAATTAGGTGTGAACCAAAGTGGTGACGGACATTTCCGGAGCTCCTTAAGTCACTATAGCAAATATCCAAAAATCCCTTTCCACGTCGCCTTTTAGCACTTGACCTCAAAGTGAAGCCCTCTCAATAATGGAGCACCATGCAGTCAGGGGGCTTAAATGGAGCCAGTTTGTCACTATAATGGTTTTTTCTTGTTAACTAAGTTGACTGGATACGTGCCAACTTCAAGTTGATTAACATTGTCGATTTCTTCAGTGTACCAGTGTCAACCGTCTTACGATGATCAGGATTAGTGAACACTTTTTTAACTAACCCTTTTGTTATTGTAAAATCTAATGCTAGTATAGACAACATAACCATGGAACTGAAACAATGCCATTTGATGAGGATGACATGATCTTGAAACTAAAACAATGGCACCAGATAGTTATATTAGCATGTTTGACATACTATGTATTTTAGTTCACAGTTCCTTTTACTTGGTGGATGCATCTGTTTTGTTGGAATTTTTTGTTTATGATCTGCATTGTTTTTGTAGCATGCCATTTAAGATGTATACTAGCTGATTTCACTAGAAATTTGGTTATGATGCCATTTGAGATGTTCATTAGCTGATCCCATTAGAAAGTCCTCTCCTCAACTGTTGCAATTTAATTTAGCTAGATTGTAGTAATGGGTCATCAAAGAATACATAACCATGAGTGACACAAGCAAAGGGTAACAACATGGTGGAAAATATCGAGCCGTGCCTATCGGCACAGGCGGAATTTATCATTCCGCATGCCAATCGGTACTGGCACTGGGCGGAGCCGCAAGGCCTCTCATGGCGGCAGCCTCGTGGCCAGTTATTTTAACTGAAACAATGCCAATGCAAAGTTATTTTAACATGTTCGGCATACTTTGTGGTTTTGTTCATTGTTTCTTTTACTTGGTTGGGCACCTGCTTTGTCGTAAGCCTTTTATTATAATCTGAACTGCTTCAGTACCATGCTATTTATAATGTATATTAGTTCATTCAACTAGAAATTTGTTTGTGAACTGATTCTGTAGCATGCCATTTACCATGCATCTGAGCTGATATAATTGGAAATTCCTCTCCTTAACTATTACAACTTAATGTTAATTAGATAGTAGTAATGGGCCATCAAAGATTACAAACCTATGAGTGACACGAGCAAGGCTACTGGTTTACACGTGATTATGAGACTTTGAACTTCCTAAATAGAATTTTTATCACCAGTTGATTCAATGGATTGTGCATAAAAATGTGAATTAAATTGTCTTAAATTTGAGTACTTCCTCTCTTATAGACACTAGATATAAAAAGGTAGCTAACACAATTTTAGTCTGCATTATGGCTGTGCAGCATATAATAATTGTTAAAGAGTTTGATCACGATTAAGAAGACCACAATTAGTTGTTGACTAATTGTTGTCTTCTTAATTGGTATGGATATAAGAAGCTCACAATTAGTTGCAGTTGAAATTTCCTATTGTGACACCATGTTTACGCCTCTTATATTTCATTTGTGCTGATTAATTTCTTTACTGAACTATGCTTCTTTGCATTAGGTAATTGACGTTGGAGGCAAAGAATTCAGGTTCACATGGTCTAGAGAACTTGTGGATCTTTGTGATATATATGAAGAACGTCGAAGTGGAGAGAATGGACATGGATTACTTGTTGAAAGTGGCGCTGCATGGCGCAAGCTGACTGTTCAACGAATCCTAGACGAGTCCACAAAAAACCATGTCAAAAAGCGATCAGAGGAGGCTGAACGCTTATCAAAATCACGAAAGTATGTTTTTGGCATTCTTAGATAGCTTTCTGTTGTCAAAACTAATGGATCATCTGGTCCTATTTGGAATTGGTATGATGCTACTTTGGATGATAAAAACTTCATCTTTGTTTACATTTAGCACTTCCACTAATCCAAATGACTTTCTTTTGCCAAGTTAGTGAATGATCTCCAATTTGGCACGAAAGTATGTTTTTGGCATTCTTAGATAGCTTTTCTGTTGTCAAAACTAAAGGATCATCTGGTCCTATTTGGAATTGGTATGATGCTACTTTGGATGATAAGAACTTCATCTTTGTCTACATTTAGCACTTCCACTAATCCAAATGCTACTTTGGATGATAAGAACTTCATCTTTGTCTACATTTAGCACTTCCACTAATCCAAATGACTTTCTTTTGCCAAGTTAGTGAATGATCTCCAATTTGGATCTTACCCTCCTGAAGGCGATCTAATTTTGCTGCCTAGTTTATTGAATACATGTGAGGACATTACCTATTTAATGAATTTTGTCTAATTCATAATTAATGTCTGTTCAATTAGAAATTTTCTGTTTTTGTCAATATGTAAGGGCTTGAAAATTGGTTTCAAGGCATTATTTTAAACACACGAAATCCAGTCAATTTAAGCTCTGATGGCATTACCCTAGATCCTTCCAAATAGATCATCATGGAGCCCATTCTCTTGAGTTCTTGTGCTCTAAACTTGAGCAAAGTCCACCAAAGTTTAACAATCCATCTTCAAGTTATAAAACTCAGTGGCTAATATAAGTGTTGTTATACTGCAATTGCAAAGCATCATTATCAGATATAATTTTTTTTATATAATAACAGGATAAAATACTAGTTCCTGATATTAACTATGCAGATTTATTATTAGATTTTTTTTTAAAATTTTCTTAGGTTGGAATGTTTGTTACGGACTTTTTTTTTAGCGTTAACTGCTTGATCCTGATTTTTTGGAAAATCAAGTTCTTGAATTTTACTAAGTTTTCTTTGTCATTGGCACTTTATATCAGCTAAACATTTTTCTTTCATATTTGTGGTTGTATATGAAGAAGAAAGAATATCTGGTAACTTAACCATTAAATTGGTTCCTTACTTATGCCACTTTATCCTTCTGCAATTGTGAAGAGACTTGTTGACATTTTGATTGCCTTTTATGCTTACAGAGCAATAGTGCTAGACCCTGCAAATCCATCTGTGAAAAATCAGGCCAAATCAATGGCTGCTGCTGCAGTTGAGGGTCAGTGCTTACTCTTCTATTATTGACATCATTTTAATTTTGTTTTGGCCTTATGTAATTTATGCTTTGTTTTAATGCTATTTGCTTGTGTGTCATTCCTTTTTTGTTCTACTGCTCATTGAAGCATAGTTCTCTAAGTAATAGTTCACCTTCTGCTTTCTAATGGATTATTCTTTGCTTTATCTTGCCTAGATTGAGCTGGGAACCATATTTTTTCCTTTGATAATGACATAGGTATATGATGTTTGAAAATATCTTCAGATTTTCCTCCACATTTCAATTCTAAGTTTTCCTTCATTTCGATTTTGGAGAAAGCTGCATGAAGCCTCATCTATTTTGTAGTTATTACCAATAAGTATGCTTTTTGTATCCTACAAGGCATGGCTGTTTCATCGAATAATGACAAATTAATTGAATTAGTTTATTAGATTTACTAGTATTCATTTTAGAGTCCCTCTATCTCTTTACATCTTCATTCTAAGAGATTCAACTCATGAATATAAAATTTATGGTCATCCTTGAATATGTTGATATCATATTAACCTATTTTCTCACATTTTATTATCTATTAAAGCTACACTTTATTACTACTGAATATCAGTATTTATTTATTTATCTGTTCCAGTAACTTCATAGATATTTCTTAGCATTATCAATCTCTACTACATTAAGTTTCTACATGTGTTGTTTTAGGCTTTCAGCCAACATATCAATCTTCATACCATTTTTTAAATAAAATTTTCCTTTTAGCATAAAGGGAACAGAAAAATCATACAGATTTCAGAAGCTCCTCTTCATTTATTCTGCCCATTCTTTATTCTATGAATAATATCCTCATCGTGCATCAATGTACTCTTCTTCTTGAGTAATAGATCCAAGATACCTAAAACTCTTTAACTTATATTTCTTTGATTCTTACTATTTCATGGTCATCCATCTTGACTATTTCATGTTCATCAATGTCCTCTTCTTCTTGAGTAAGATGGCTGTTCATCCATCTTAAGTATTTCATTGATTCTTTTCTTATTCTTGAACCTACATATTCAATATCTGTTCTATGTATGTTAAATGTTTAGTTTCTAGCTATACTCATCTATGTCCTAGCATATGTATCTATCTCAGCACATGTGCATCATTTTCCAGAAAAACTTGCATAGTTTTCCTAGCCTATTTATACAAATAATCTAGAAAAACAATCAATACAGTTCCAATTCCAACTAGACTACTTGTTCTCCAAATGTTCATTTTTTCCCCGACTTTTGGTAAGTTGATCACAGTTGTGTTTGTGCCTAAGCATTAGAGCAATTTTTAATCTAGATTGATATTTTTATACTTCAAATGTTTGTTTTGTTTAGATAAATTTTTGCAGTTTAGGTGCACCTTCGATACTGGTCTTAACTGATGTATCATATTGGTCCCCTTTCTACTAGGTAGCATGCGAAGGATGAATTGGAAACAAAAAGAATTTTTCAAAAACCGGAAAGCTGACTCAAATCCAGGTGGATTTGCACCACTAACAAAATTCAGATTCTCTTGTACTCTGAAATTGCTATTTTGCCTTAGCTGTGCTATCTTACCATTTCTTACACTTGTCAAACATTTTGATGCTGATTCTTTTTTGCCTTGTTTCAGTTTCCAATGTTGGTCCTTCCAGATCTGTTTTCAAGTCTGTAACTAGTTCAAACAATAGCAAAGGCAAAGTTCCGGTGTCCCCACTTTCAACACCTCCTGAGCAACATTTACCGGTCACATCTGCTTCATCGTTTGGAACTGGCAATGATTCACATCATCATGATGGTATTGCTTCATCAAATCTAAACAAAGAAAAAATTGGGAACTTCGAAACGGAATTACCTCGGAAGGTTCAGAGTGACGTTAAACCCCCCGATACAAGTGGGCATGATGCAGGTCCTACTGTTGACCATTCAATGGATCTGCGTCACCGTCTGATCACTGCACTCTCAAAAAATCCCAAAGGAATGAACTTGAAGGTAAATTTATTTTTGCATATACTAATCTAACCACATCTATTACTTATCCATCTTCAGGTTTAAAACATCTTATGATTTCTGGTTATATAATTCAATTTGAAATCTCCTGCTGGTTGTCACGGTTAATCCCGGTGTAAAGCCTCTTGAATGAAGCAAACATGTACACCACACAACAAAATTGATTAACTACCACTGCCTCTTGTTCAGTCTCATTTCCTTTTCCATCACACAACTATCATTTTTCCTCACAAGTACTGCAAAACTTTGCTCATCTGACTTATTTTAATTTGTGGTGTCAGTTGGCACCAACCAGGAATTGGCCATGGCATCTAATCTAAGGGAAAATGAGTCATGATAAGGCATTTTTCTAACCAAAATGCATAGTAGGAAGACGAAGACTTCATCTTGATGGTGATGTTGTTTTGGAGGGTAATAAGAGGAACTAAGGAAGTAGAAGATGCTCGAGAACCAACACTAGTGGATGATGTGCACTTTAGGATTGGTTCCACATTGAAACATTTTTGGTGATATTGAATTGGTGTTTAAACCTTGTGACAGTATCCTCTTTCACTTAATTCCTTTCTTATGGTTGTCAAACTTGGTAATGGGATAGTCCAAAGTCTAAATGTCTATTTTATTTGATTGGTAGGATTGCTAAATCAAAATCAACGAGAAAATCAAGAAAGGGGAGATAAAATGAAATCATTCACAATATCACTATAAGACATTTAAGAATCTTAGGAATGATGCAAATTACTACAATCATTCTCAATTCGTGTTATTTTCAATTATAGGGATTTGTTAAATTGATCTTGTTCCTCCATTGAATTTCTGTTGAACTATATCCAAGGCTAAGTCACTAATAATTGTAAGATCTCACGATCTTTGAAGTCATTTCTAATTATCTTAATTAAAGTCTTCTTCTGTCTCCTTTGCCTCTCACATTTTCAACTCTTATGTTTTCATATCATGTTAGTAAGAAAGATGCATATTATATTGCACTTAATTGCAGCAAAATCATTTTTTCTTAAAGGATGAGTATTGATCGATGTCAATCTGTCTAGATTGACAATGAGATAGAGATAAGTGAGGCATGAGTTTGAGTATTGGATAATGCTAAATGAGCTATCCTTGAGCTCATGAAAAATCTCAAGAGCACACAAGATTTACTGATTTGAGATCAAATTTGAGTAATCACTAAAGATTCTTCCCTATCATGCACTTTCCTTAAAAATTAGAAGTTGTTGCTGACAATTAGTTAGCTCAAATGTTTAAGTAGTCTAAATCAACCTCACTTTAATTGTTTTTAATCAATTCTATCCATTCTTGGTCTTATTTTAACTAGATTTTGATCCATTCTCATATTTCTACTGAACTCAAACCTACTTTTGCTAATTTATTCGAGTCTCTTAATGCTTTTAAACTTCTTTGTTGATCTCATGACATGCCAATTTTATCATTTATTAAAACTACACATGATTGCTCTCGATTAATACTATTTTTTTAATTCCCTGATAGGCCCACATATCTAACTTAGCAATTTTATTTTTACTAAATTATTATTTTTTTATGAGTTAGTTTCCCAACTGTCAAATGTACGATCGGTCACACCATAGTATATAAGTGATACATAACAATTACATAAGATTTCAAAATGCTCCATTGCTTTTCACCACTCACTCTTTATCCTTTAATGACATCTTCATAGATATTTACCTTCTTGAATAATAGATCCAAAATATGTAAAGCTAATTTCATGTTCATCTATGATCCATCTTGTTTATTTTGTAGATTATTTTTTTTACTAAAGTTATGCTTTATACATTCATTTTTTTATAGTTGTACTTCAAATATTTAGTTTCTAATGTTCCTTCACAATTCAAGCTTTGAGTTTAATCTATTTACAATATACTCAATTACCATATATTTTCATGTTTAGTTAGGGGAGAATATTTTATATTGCATTAAATTGTAATAGACATTTACATAGTATTTATAAACTTAATCTAAAACTCCTAAATTCAAAATACTATTGCGGTACTAAAGCCACTATACCAACAACTCTATTAACCTAACCTAATATTCTTAATACTCTCTCTTAAGCTAGAATATGGATACTGTAGATGTCTAGATTGTTACTAAACTAGAAAATCTTTCATAAATTTAAAAAGATAACACTAACAAACACCATGAGTATGAAAATGAAACTATAACTAGATAAATCTTTGGAAATTACTAATAGATCATGCAACTAATGATCCCTTGATTCCCTTCAAACATAGATCATCATAACTTTAGAAATTGTTGATAGGACATGTAAGTGAAGGTCCCTTCAATCTTAGATCAACACATCAAGAAAGAGAGACTAAAAAAGGTAAAAAGGTGAAGATAAATTTCTAGTGGGTTTCTCCCTCAAGCGATGCATGTAGTATCATATATTAAACTAATGGAAAAGAAAAGTACTAGAGGATCTTGAAAAAATGTGAATGTCATGTTTTATCTAAGTTTTCACAAAAGGTGAAAATGACAACTCAACCCTTAGCTAACAGTAGCAAAATGAAAACAAGATATTTTCTTTATTCAAGTATTTGTTGGAGATAGAGAGCACAACTCGACCCTTTTATAAAAGTAGAAAATGAGAAATTATTTTCTCAGTGTAGTGCCATTGGATTTAGGAGTTGCATATGCAACATGTAAATAGAATAGAATCGATCAAAAGATCAAGGAGAAAAGATAAAGATAGGAAAGATGAAGAAAATGATAGAAAAAGGTGTAGAGAGAATAGGCCTTGATGGTGACTTGTGCTGATGAATAAGATGGCATCATTGATGCTATATTGGCCTTGAGTTTAAAAGACATCATGCACAGGCTTGCTGCTTGGGATCCCAATATGTAGAACTGGGAACAGTCTGTGGCAATTGTGACAATGCAAGGGGTTTGTGCAATCGATTAGGTGTTGCTGAAGGTCAGTCAACATGGTTTTGATTTAGTCCTCTTGGAGGCACGAGGAAGATGGCATCATCATCCCTAAAGAGATTATAGGGTTTCGATTGAGGTAGGGATTACCGGATCATTAGTTTGTGCATGGGCATTAGAGGAAATAGCAACAAATCTGATGCTCTCGAGGCTAGAGAAGAATGGGGGCTTGCAACTTAATTTCTGAAGTGGCCTTATTTTGTACAAGAGAGGTAGAGAACCATGCAACCTAAAGAGAGCTGGTAGCATGCTTTTGCGTTGATTTACAGAAGCCGATGGAGTTGCACAGTCTGCCTGGAGGAGGTGTAGGTAACTAATGGGTCATGGACGAAGGCAACTCATGAGGGGAAGGAAGAAGGCAAGGTCATGTTCATAAGGGAGTTAGGCTTGGAATGGAGTCACCAACAAGCATATGTGCTATGCAAAAACACTCATGCACAATGAAATCATGAAGCTTGTGAGGATGGCTTGGAAGGAGATTAGTTGAAAGAGAGTACGTGACTCTACCGGTGAAGGGAGATGCTCATTGCTCATAGGTGTTGCTTGTGCCTAGAGGAGTCTCACATGAATGATCACATCTTGCAAAGGGAATACACATGAGAAGAGGGTTGTGAGAAAGCTTGTTGCACACGTAGTCATGTGAGACATTTCGAGCAGTATGGGAGTGTCAAAGTTGCAAATGGTGGTACGTGAATATCGTGATCTGGGATGGATCGCTGTTGAGCACCATGATTGTGGATCTACTCTGTGATGACAATCAAGGGCTTGTGTCAGTTCTATAGAGTTTGAGAAAAGACAATGAGTGCGTTGTCTTCACAGTTCATGTGGAAAATGTCTTGGATTGCCATTGTCAGTCTCCTCCCCTCAAGGGGCTAATTTTGGAAACCCTAGATCATAATGAGTGGCTCTAATGTCATGCTAATTCTGGGGGAAGATATTGTTTTTCATATATTGTAAAGAGAAATTTACATAATATCTGTAGACTTGACCTAAAAAACTAATATCCAAAATCTTAATGTGAGACTTACACCAATAACCCAATTAACCTAATACTCTTACTAGTCTATAAATCACACATATTAAGAAGGTTTATTTTGTATGAATTGATGAGTTCATCTAGTAGTAATGCAAAATGATAGAAACTTGAGTTGCTTCTTGATGTAAACTTGCAATTACAAGAAAATCATTAGCAATTCTCCTAGAAACTTTAACATTAGTGGCTACTTATCACATGTTCTTTATTGCATAATACAATTTGGCATTTCGTTCTTACCCCATCACAACGATTGGCTAGGGATCTTATCATAACTTTTTTAAAGTCAATTAAAATCATACACAAATCATTCTTTTTCTTTTTCTTGTTTAAATGCTTTACTGAAGCTATTTTAGTTTTTTGTTTTATTATTTCAAATTTAGACAGCATATCAAAAAATTCCTCTCACTGGACACATTGAGTATCTTATTTGGATAATTTGATTTCCAGGCTTTGGAGAAAGCAGTGGGAGAGAGACTGTCAACCTCTTCTAAGAAGTTTGAAGGCATCATAAAAGATGTAAGATCAATTGTCTACACAGGCATTTACATCTACGAACTGCCTGTAATGTCACCTTTTTCTACAGATTGCAACTTTTCAAGCTCCAGGGAGGTACTTTTTGAATTCTGGAGTGGAGTTGGAAAGTGTCAATCCACAAGCACCTAACTCTGGGAGGTAAATCTCATAAATTGTTTTGCAATCAATTGATTCTTTGGTTTACTTGTTTGCTTCATTAGCAGACATGGGTCTATTAATTAAAGTACAATATTAATGGAAAATTTTGAGCTTTCTCTAGTTTGGGTTACAAATAGTATATAATTCACAATGAAAAGCTATTTGGAGCAGCCTCATCATCATGAGGATCTATGAACTAAGAAACCCTTTTTTTGAAGCATAGTTGACAATCTTTTGTTCAATTTGTTTTTATGTAGACTCGGAGTTTGTTTCTTGATCAAATTTCCTTTTATATTGGGATCACCATTTTCGATCGTTTGACAGACTTGTTTCATGTTGTGTTTATGGTGTGAATTTACTTAAAGTTAAAGAGATTATTATCATTGTGTTCTCAAGTAATAATTTAGTGAAGAAATAACAAATATGCCTTTCTTTGTGGTTGTCCTTCTTTGGCAACTTATGGAAAGCTAAATGAGAACTGTGTTGCTTCAAAGCTCATTGGTTTGCAATCGACAAAGTTTGTCAACTATATTTGGTTCAGTATAGTTATTTAATTTATTTTGGAAGTTTCCATGTGGCTCTTGCAATAATCTTCCTTTGAGGTAAGGTTTTCATTTCATGATTGTTATGGATAGTAATGCCAATTTCCTTGTCGTTATCAGTAACTTGTAATGTTGATATTGAAGACAAACTGCGATTAATGATGAATTCTCTGCAATTTTATCACATTTTGAAAATATCTGACAAGGGGTTTGGTTAAGCAGCAACACCAACTGACGATAAGGTTCAACTACTTAAGAGTTGATTATATGGAACTTTTAGTGATGTATAAGAACATCTATGGCCATCCAATTTTCATTTTATTGTTTCAAACAAAATCTTCTTTGGTTTCCCTCTGCCTGTTCTTGGCAACATGTTTTATACTTGATGTAAACGTCTAGCTATATCTTCTATGATCTAATTATACCTTCTGTTGTTCTTCAAATAATATTTACAACATCTAAGCTTATTTTATCTCATTGGTTTAATCTTCTATTGAGAGGATACACCTAATTCTAATTGTTAACAAATGTTGACATATTATTTTTTGTTGCTCCTGGTAATCTTACTTGTATCTCAGCACCTTTGCTATTTAACTTTTTTCTTATTATTTTCCATGAAACATGGTTAATTTTACAGTTACCATTACATTTTAATCTAAGCAGTCATGATAGCTCTTTATTATAACCTTCATGTTTTGATTTTTCAAACATTATTCTCAGTGATCCCTTCTTCCAAATGGTTAGTGGTGGTTATTTTAATGTCTTTCCAATAGTAAGCATTTGCCTACAGCACTCCAGATCATGCCATATTTCCTTCATTATTTGTGCCACCCTTGTGTACTGATCGTCCATGCCTTTATGATAATTTGACTTTTGAGACACTATGAAAGCATACTGATGCCTGTCATGCACTGTTGCAATATTCAGGTCCCATATTGTGAATAACAGTTCTACTGTATGCTTAGTCATCTTCTGGCAACCTTTATAATTGTGGATATACAGGTTCTAGTTTGTGGCAATATACAGGCTCCATATTGAGAATTTTATGCTCCATACTTGACCTTTTGTACCTTGTGGTGTATGATGTTCTTACTTATTGCATATAACGGTTCATTGCCTTTTCTTTTGTTACTCCAAGAGAATTCCCTTGTAATGCACTTGGCAAGCCTTTGTAATTTCTTATCTTTTAGCTACTTACACCATAAAATTCCCATTCATTTGCAGCTCTCCTGACAGCCCACATGACCAGACCTTGGCAGTAAATGTAGTCCATGAAGAGAAATTCTCAAATGAGAAAATTGAACAACAAAGTCCAGACATGAATCTAGAAGAAGAACTAGATATCATTGGGAATACTGACATGGTAGGAAGTGCTCAGGAGCTCTTTCTAGAACATGTCAAGGCTGACAATGATAGTCAAGGTCGAGCATGCAGCTCGAGTGAAAGCGGAAGTGATAGCGACAGTGAGAGTGAGAGCAGTGGCAGTGGAAGTGACAGTGGTAGTCAAAGTAGGGCTAGCAGTTCTGACAGTGACAGTGATGATTCCAGCAGCAAGGAGGTATCCGATGTTGATGTGGATATAATTTCTAGTGACAATGAAAGAGAGATGGATGTGCATAAAGCAGTGACTGAGGATGATCATGAGAAAAACGAGATTAGAATTGATCAAGAAGCTCAAGTATCAATACCTTTTGATTTGAATGAACTTAATAGAATGGATGAGATGACTGAAGCAGTCGATCCTAGTGAT
This sequence comes from Curcuma caesia, assembly GCA_037834155.1. Classification (NCBI taxonomy): domain Eukaryota; kingdom Viridiplantae; phylum Streptophyta; class Magnoliopsida; order Zingiberales; family Zingiberaceae; genus Curcuma; species Curcuma caesia. The sequence goes on along the minus strand of JBBMKF010000074.1, from coordinate 3,600,697 downwards.
TGCTCTCCTCATAGGAACATTGAACTCTTTGAAAATCCTGAAGCAGCTGAAAATATTCATATCTCTGCAAAGGGATTCTCTACTTCACATTATGATGGAAAGCAATTGCAGAAGCAGAAAATGTCATTTGGTGATTATTCTTTTGATAATGTAAATGACCCAATCCTTAAGTCAAGCAACAATGACAGGAAAACCATCATGAAAGACAGGCCTCATCATGATCTATCAGATAGTAGTGGAAAATTTACCAAACAGAAGACCAGAAAGACTATCAATTCAGAAAACTCTGAAGGGAGAACAGGAAGTGGTAAAAGGGCAAAAACTGCAAGCTCTGCTGACGCAATGTCTTTGAGAAAAGCAGAAGTTGCCAATTTATTTGATAGTATGCAGCATGAATCCCCCAAAGGCTCCAAGCCTAATGGTTATAATTCAATGCCGTTAGATGATATTTTGCAGGGTGGAAAGCATACAGATAACTATGGAAGAATTGCTGCAACTGAAAACTTGGGTAGTGTGAGTCCAAGTCCTGATTTTGCTTCTGCTTTAGATCTTGAGCATCCTGGTAAAGAAATTGGAGAACTCAGTAAGAAGAAAGGTTCAGATTTAAAAGAAAAGCTTAGCAGAGCCACTGAAAAAATTGGAAACAGATATGTTGAAGTCGATCGAGATAACATGGATAAGAATTTCCATGCCCGTGAAAACCTATCTAACTTAAAGGTAAAAGTGCAGAAGGATACAAGAAGTGTTGTCAATGATACAAGGGAGAGATACCTTCCAAAAGGTGTGACTAACGAACAATTTGGTAAGCAAACATCTGCTGCTGAAAAGTTAACGAGTGCAGGCTCCAAGGGACCTTCGCTCAGAAGAGAAATTTCAGATCTGGAATTGGGTGAATTTCGTGAGATCCCAGGGCTTGCTGAAGAGTCTGTGGAGGTTAAGAGACAACTGGATAGAATAGGTTCTTTCAAGACATTGGATAACAAAGCTAGTACTAATGATGGTGCAGATTTAGAAATAAGCAAGGGAAGAGGTATGACTAATTCAGACTTTGAAATCAACAAGGGAAGAGCTACGATGAATACCTTTTCTGGTTCAAAGAAGCAATCATCACCCAGTCCTAAAGGTGCAGGTCAAGGGAATCGTGTGCTTCAGAGAAGAGAACCTGCAGAGCGCTTTTCTGATTCAGCTGAGTCTGGAAAGCCTCAACCACGAGCAACTATCCTCAACCATGAATTGCCAAGATTGGATAACAGTGATTCTGAGGCTCCTTACTGGGATGTTTCTGCAGAAACAGCTGCAAGAAATGGAAAGCGAATGGGCCACAGAATTGATCAGGAAAATTATTCAAATGCTTCCAAAAAAATTCGTGCTGGCATGTTTTCACAGCCTGATAACAAGAATGGGGGGCAGACTGGTCACTTGAATGGTGAGAGACAGCAGAAATCAAGTGCCTCAGAACAAAGTAAGAGAAATGTTCTGATGATGAATGATGACAGGAATATGAGGGATTCTTCTTCTGATGATGATAATTCAAATTATTCAAAATATGACAAAGTTGAACCAGAACTCAAGGGCCCAATAAAGGACTTTTCGCAGTAAGTTCTTGCTATTGAAGCTTTAAGTTATGAAATCAACAATTACAGTAATTATGTTAGAATTAGCATGTCATTTGCTGTATGTGCAAATTGAAAGTAATTGACGTCTACTATAAAAAATCAGCATCTTATTCCATGCAGTCTTCTGCCTTTCATCCACATAAGTTCTTGCTTAAATTTTAGGAAAATTTATGTGACCACATGGATGCAGAATGTCTACAATTTATACTTTATACTTAAATTTGAGCTGATTTAGATATCAGGTTTCTTGACTTCATGAGGACCACAGTAATTTTACGTGTAGTTTCATATTCTCCATAGATTGAGCGTGGTTGCTTACTCTGTGGCTAATAAATGTCTAAAAATAGGATGAATTTTTTTTAGGAAAAATGTTTATTTCGGCGTTTAAAATAATGGGAAGTGTTTGACATCACAATGTGAAGATATATACTTGAAGTCAAGCTCTTGTATTACTGATGATGTTATTTTTCAATTTAGGAAATAAATATGGAAAATTCAGTCTTCTATTCCTTGTTAAAGTAGATATTTTAATATTTTCCATTCCATCAATTTTTACCTTGACATGAGGGTTGCATTCTTTTAATAATTTATATATTAGCTTTAATTATCCCGTTTGCACTCATATATTTGTTGCTTTTAAATTCTTTCTTTCTTGACTAATAAATTGAAGCAGGTATCAGCTTTATGTCCAGGAGTTCCAAGAGAAGTATGAAGTATACTGCTACTTGTACAAGACCTTGGAGAAAATTAGGTACTGAGGTTCATAACTATCCACTTCATAGTAACCTTTGTCTAAGGAACTGCTTAAGTATCCTGAAATGAAGGAACTGCTTAAGTATCCTGAAATTCTCTTAATTGTCCATTATTAGCAAAGCTTCAATGTACAATGAATGCTTTCATTTCTATATTGAATTTTTTTGTAATGCAGGAATCAGTTCCTTCAAGTTGGCAATGACCTTGAAGTTGCTAAAGAACAAGATAGAAAGCAATATAATAATCTTGTTGAGAAGTTGAGAGATATGTATCACCATTATTGTGAGGTAGATTTCTTGTACTTTGTCAACTGCCTGTTTGTATAATTTGAGAACTTGTTGTCAAATATTCCTGAAAGAAATTATGCTTGATCATGATCTTTGCTTTGTTAACAGTTAAGAAAAATCAATGCTTTTAGTTTTTGGTCAAGATGACAGAGTGTTAGAAACCACAATAAACATTGAATATCTCAACATAATCTATGCCAATCTTGTAGTATATATCATGCTTAATGAAATCTTGAATTTGTTTGTGGGAGAAGGGATAGTGTTGTCATGCTGCACATTTGTTGGTTTGGTTAGTCTTATGGAAGGTTCTTTAAGATCTTTTGCTCAAGTGTGCTATTTGCATATGGAGTGGTTAATGGGTGTCCATCTAAATTGATCTATGGATTATTTTCTAGTTTGTAACCACAAGCAATGAATGTGTTTTTCCTTTAGAGATGGTGTGGTTTAGCACTAAATTTGTGCTGGCCTTGATATTTCAGAGGAACAAGCAGATGAAAAGGGTCTTCACATTGCTTCATGAAGAACTGAAGGTGCGATTTTACCATTTGATTGACACATCCTTTCGTTTGACATTCTCTGTTCCCCCATCCTTTCTATCTCTAAGATCTCAAACTCTTGTGAATTTGTGCAGAATCTCAAACAGAGAATCAAGATCTTTGCAAAGGACTACGGGGACGAATGAATGCTTATTTGCATAAGATTTGGTATATGTTTTGAGCCGAGCGTCTATTTTTGCATTGCATTGAGCAGTTAGATATGCTGAGTCCCTGGAACCATAGGTTGCTAGGTGATACTCTATCATTGCATGATAAAGCTTGAAGCTACATTGGTTTGGTAATTAAGAGTTGCCCTGCCAGCGCACTGACAATGAGTTAAAAACAATAATTTTCCGATGAGTCTACGTTGCCGCCTACCACAATCACCTTATATTCTCAAGATTATGAGCTCCCAAGGACAGACAGTTGATCAGACAGTTAACTTTGACAATATGCAGATTATTGCTTGACACCACATACAGATGTTGATTTACATTAACTTGGAGCCCTAAATGCGTCCGTTTGGTTATTGCAAAATGTGGAGTAATGCTCTGTGAAGAACTCAAGTAGCAGCAGCTCCCAAGGGTACGCTGTCAGGTTGGTCCTCTCAAACACTTGTATATACTTTTTCTATAAGATGATAATTGCCTTGTCTATGGCTTTAGCTGGAGTTTTGCAGATGTACACTAGTTGTTTATCTTGTCAGTAAATTTCTGATGAGCTAATTTTGGTTTCGTCCACCTGTAAATTATGATATGTTTCTATGGTTCTTACTTATGCCTAAGCCGTTGATCATCCAGATATAATTCTGTTGTCGGAGAATTGGTTTCCATGTAAACCTAAAAAAAACAAAAAGGAAAAAAATGCAGGTTGTCCCAAGCACTAATGGCCATTCAATTCTGTGAGATTATGTTTTCTTCTAAGATTCCCTAAGACCCCAACTGTCACATTGGTTTGGTTGTAGAGATGGCTACAGGCATAGCTGCCCTATGGTATTGACATGAGCACAACCCTAGATTGGTTCATGCAAACCATAGGACTGTAAATTAGTTAAGCTAAATTAAGATATTATCGAGCTTTTAATATGATTGTGTCTGATTGTTTGAAGTTTTTTCATTTTAAAACTTCGGTTAATTAGTGTGTTTAATATTACAAATCTCTGTTTTTTTTTTTGTATATTTTGTTAGTTTGATAAAAAATATGGTTCATGAGCTTATGTATATTGTCTATGAGCATTATTCATAAATAGTTTATAATCTTCATTTACAATTAATTTTATGAGTTGTTTTTGAATTGATTTGTGTTTTTATTTTCACTCAAGATTGATTTGTTACCTGGAAAAATGATACCCCTGCTTCTTAAATTGAGTTTAAGATCAGGTTCACTGCAAAAGGCTTTTGCACTGAGATGTCATATACATTACTGTTCTATGGCCAAAAATAATAAAAAAACTAATTATTTTAAAAAATGTCATGTTCCTGCTGATGGATATGAATGACCAATTGCAGCTTTTCCTTTTACCTGCTCTCAAAATTACTTGATTGTTTGGATACATGTACCATCTCAAATGTGCAATCTCCCATACTTATCAGAAAATAAAATAAAATAAAAAAGAAAATATAATAAATTATCAAGTTCATCAAGTTGGGTCTCCAGGTCGTATCACTTTTAATCTTTATTCCTCAAAATTATATTCATAAAAGGGAGAGTAAAATACATTTCTCATAGTTTTATTCAAGGAACAAAACCTTGTTCATGTGAAACAAACATCACAGACCTATCAACCATTTCCTTCATTTTATCTTTATCTTTATCTTGTTATCTAGCTGTCAAACCTGCATGTGCCACGTGTATACATATATATATATTGTTGGAAAAATTAAGTTGAACAAGTTCATATACAGTGCACATTGACTTGGTCTCTATAAATTTTGTAAAAGAAAACTATTATTCAGATGTGTGTGTGTGTGTTTTTTTTTTAATTTCACAAGAATAATAAGAGGATTAAGATTTAAATTTTAAATGAGATAAATATTAGTTGACTATAAATTATGTTATGAATTTATTTATATACATATCACAAAAGATCTACCTCCATAATTAGTTTAGA
>JBBMKF010000074.1:3574072-3584210 GCA_037834155.1 Curcuma caesia | reverse complement strand
AATCGATATGATGTAGATTAGAACTAGCTACCCAAGGACATTATTATACTTAGTTATTTGGCACAAATACAAAGTATAACAACCAAAAAATCTTTTCCTTTATTAATAATAGAATATGATATAAAAAGTCCTTACTCAATCATCACATAATTGGCTGTAGGGCTACTACTAACAGTTATGTACTTTGGTGTCATCAAACATCACCCATAATAGGGTAGACTATAAAGGTGATCACTGGTTATGTAACAAATTATGCGGAGGGATGTAAGTGATGTAGATGGGATCTATCGCTTCAATATGACGGAAGTAATATCTTAAGGCTTCTTGATAGAGTAGGACCATGAAATGTATGGTCATGCTCAAATGAGTCAATATGAGATATTAAGCTGATTTGCTTGAGTGACTCTACTTGGGGATCAAGAAACACAAAGATTGATAAGAGGATGACATAGTTTATGCTTCATTGATCAATCTAAATATCGAGGATAGAAAGACATGGTCATACAATATCATAGTCATAAAGTTATGTCGAATCTCGATATTCTTGTCACTTAGGTAGCAATGATGCATTGCTAAATACCACTCATTGCTTATATTTCTAAAATGGATTTAGAGACATTGCCAACGTTACAAGAACCTATTGGGTCATACATAAATAACATTCTATTTTAGAGATGGATTCATTTTAATTTGACTAAATGAATAATTAAGCGCATTGGATGGCCGAGACTTGAGTTAGACTCAAGTTGTTTGAATTTGAGTTAGACTCAAATTAAACCAAGTTGATGAATGAAGTTTGATTCATCATGCATAATTAATGTAGATTAATCATGCATTGAAGAAGATGAAGTTAAATTCATCATGCATGATTAATAAGGATTTATCATGCATTGATGAGGGAATACCAAAAGCCTAAAAACCTTTGTTATTCATAGTTTGAGTATAAAAGAGTTTTTCTTCCAAAATTCATATGGGTGTTCATCTTCTTTTCCTATCTTCTTCTTAGCTGAAATTTACACAAAAGGGTTGCTAGCACAATCAAAACTTTTTCTAAAAGTGAGTGTTCGTGTGGATACACATAGAGGCATGGGCACTTGAACGTGTAAGAGATCCGATAAATTTTGGACGAGCGGGATAATCAAAGGGCACGCTCCAAAATTAAATAAGATTTTGCAGATCTAAACTTGTATGAGTTTGCTTTCGCATGGATCGCTAAAAGGATTATTTTTTTTCACTGTGATTTGTTGTTTATCACATAGGATTCTCTACAAATCTAACCCAAGGTCAAATTCCCTTCTCAAACTAAAACCTAATGTTAATCACTTAAAATTGACAAATTATCTCACATGAACATATATGTTACCATATAATATATGTACTGAAATACATAGAATGAGTGAAATGATAAGAACAATAAAATTAAAAATATTTTTTAAAAAGTATACAAAATCTATAAATTAATAGAAATATTTTTAAAAAATTATTTTTGAAATATTGATATTTCATTTAAATTCATTATTATCTTGGTGTAATTATATATATATATATATATATATTTTCAAAATATTATACACCTTTAAAAATTATTAACCAATACTAAACTTCTAGATCCTTAGGTCAACTATAGAATTCTAGACGCCTAGACACCTACATGTCTTTCTTGTAGTAACAAGGGTGTCCTAAGGGTGTGTAGGTTAAGAGGAGGTCCTTTTTTAAAGATCAAGTATTAAAAGAGAAGTTTTAAAAAAAATTTTAAAAATGGTTAAAAATGATTTCAAAACTATTTTTCAACTTCTTCAACGAATATTTTGAAAATTATTTTGAACATTTACTTTGAAAAGATGCTTTCAATATACATGTCTCTTTTTTTAACAGTGTTTCAAATTCCTCTTCACCTTTAAAATTTTCTAAGTTGTTCTTATATTTCAAAACTCCTTTTCAAATACTTATAAATTTTAAAAAATATTTTTTAAAATTTATTTTGAAAAAGAATTGTTAGAATTTCTTAAAATAAATTTGACAAAGGTTTTAAAAATACCTTAGATTTTTTTGAAAATATTTTTGAAAGACAATTTTAAAATGGCATTGAAAAATATTGAAAAGGTTATGTAAATGATCTTTCAGGAAGTAAAGGGATAATTTTAACTAAGTTAAAATTTTCAATTGTTGGTGCAAAATGTAAGGAGTTTGGATAATTGAATTTTTAATGTATACCAAAGGTGGAGATGAAAAAGTTTTATAGCCTCTCAGTTTGGCATAAGACCCATAAGACCTAAATGTAATTTAAAAGTATTTAAAAATATTAAAAGGGGAGGAGATTACTAGTGCAATCAATTTTCAGGGTTTCGATGTTTGATAATGTACTTGGGTCTAGTCAAGTTTAACAAAGAGTTGATCTGAATAAGATCAGATGTTTGGAAATGAGTTAAGTGAGAAGTCTAATCAAGTCAAAATTGATCAGCTAATTAACAAAAAGAAGTCTAATCATGTTAAGATTGACCGAATGAATAGAAAAAGGAAAGTCTAGTAAGGTCATGGTTGACCGGATGATTAACAAAAGTCCAAGCAAGTAAAGGGTAATCAGATGCTTAGTAAGGGTAAAGTCCAAGTAAATCAAGGTTAATCAAATGTCTAACAAAGGGAAAGTTCAGGCAGATCAAAGATGATCAGATGTCTAATGAGTGACAAGCCTAAGGGGGTGAATCTTAGGTTGTGAGAAGTCTTAGAGGAGTTAACTCTAAGGAAAGAAAAAACTCTAGGAGAGTGAATCCAAAGTAAAAAATAATAGGGGAGGGAACTCTGAGCAAGAGGTAAGCTTAGTAGGTCTAGTAGACTTACACAATTAGGTTTATTTGTTTGTTTGCCTTTTGTATCACTATTTTATAGGAACCTAGAGCTGGAAGCAAAATAGAGATCGAGTAAACAAATATAATCAGATAAAGCTAGACCAAGTCCAGAGTGAACCGAACTTGTCCCAGGTCAAACCAAATCAATCGACCGGATAGTTGGTCCGATCGATTGACTGGGTGTGGGTTTGACTGAACCTGGTTCGGTAATGTGGCTTGATTCAATAGACTAGAAAGGTTCTGGTCGACTGATAAACTTGATAGAGATGTGATCTCGAGGCTTGGTCTCTGGATAGAGTTTGACCAAATGTACAGTCGACCAAATAAGGTTTTCAGTCGATCGAAAAAAGATTGATCTAACTCTCTAAAAGGGAGACAAAGGCAGAAGGTTCATACAACAATTAAGATCTAAAATATCTCTACTTTGTACTCGAATCTACTCTCAAAACTCTACGATCGAGAAAATACCAAGAGGAATGTGAGACATTCAAGGCTTCCAGTTCGATCTACATTAGAGTTTGCTTTTATTATATATATTATTGTCTTTTCTATACTTGTGATTATGATATCAATAAATTTTTAAGGGGTTTCTTTGGCTTCAAAAAAGTTCCAGAAATGATATAAGCTAGTGGACAAGTGTCTTTTGTACATAGATCTAGGAGTACTAACTCTTGGATTTGAGAACCAACTAAATCATGTGTGTCATTTGTCTTGTTCTTTATTACTTATTTATATTCCGCTCTAAGTCCTAACTTTGATAGAAAGAATACGAAAAAGACAAAAGCAAAATGATCCTCCCCCATCAATCCCCAACGATCATACATTCACTAATAAACCAACTACATCGACTAATAAACCAACTCGACTTTCCCAATCAACTATTTGATTGACCCAACCAAAAATTACCCACCCAACTCGAGAAAATTGATCACCCTACCTAAGCATATTACCTTGACCTAACAAATTGTCGCACCTAGCTTGACTGAACCAACCAAATCGCTCGATCCACTTGGATCTCTTAGTCTACATGAACCACCCAACCCACCTAAACATCTACTAGTCCACTAAATTGGATGATTGACCTAATTGGCTCGCCTAGCTCAAATGATTCAATCAACCAATCGGACCGACCATTCTACTCTATTCGACCAACCCAAATAGAGAACTCGACCTATTTGGCCTTTTAAGCCCCACCCAACCACCTATCCATTCAACATGCTTAACTCCACTTGATATAATCAGATCACTTGATATAATCAATCTGCCTGATTGGGTCAATCAAATTGTATAATTTGAAAGATATAATGGGTAAAATCATAATCATTTCTAAAAATTAGTAAAGAATTATTTTTATAATTTAGAATAATTATTTCTAAATATTTTTAAATTATTTTACAATCAAACATACAAATAAATATTTTATAGTATTCTATAAAGAATAAATAATTATTCACGTGATCCTAACTGATCATACTTGGCTTTAAAATATCTTACCATTCGATTAAAGCCCAAAGACCATCACCTGTTACATAATATACGAGGGAAGGAACTATCTGTACAACCAGTATGCATGACAACGTCCAAAAGGCAGAAAGAAACTGCTCTTCATTTGGGCACGACGCTAAACAAGCGTGGCAGTTTATATACGACTACAGGATCATAGCCTTTCGTTGTCTCGTTTACCAGGATTCTTGTTAATCCTTTTGATGAGAATTACAACTCCACGATTTTCACTGGAGTCCACTGTGCCCGTTCTAAAGCATCCCTCCTGTAGCGTGTCAAAAATCCAAGAGCAAAACCCAGAAGGACGGCAGCAACCAATGCAATAGCTGCTTTCATATACCACGGGAAAATTGACTCAACTGATGCAACTTTATCACTACTTGGAGTTTTCTGGTCATCAACACTATTTTTCAGAGTTTTTTCATTGCTGTCAATGGTACCCTTCAAAGTTTGACCAGATAAAATCTCCAAGGCATCATGTACTTGCCCATCGTGGTTTCCAATGTAGCTCAGTGTCAACTTCTCCCTCGTAGCAACAAGGCGTGTGTAACCAAATTCGCCACCCCGATACATTGATCTTTCAGGTTGAGGAAAAATTGGAACATCTATATGGTCAGGCCTTGGCTCCCAGATTGGCTGCCAATCTTGTCCTCCCATCCCAATAACTACATGCACTGGTGCACCAACTGTGGATGTGAAATTTGAGGAAACATCCACACAACTGAAATTTCTCATAGGGCAAAACCTTTCATATCTATGGACATGACCCCATAAAGCAAGAGTTACATTGTTCTGCACCAATATTGGTTCCAGGTGCTCCAGCATTTTCTGCCTTATTGGAGCATCCCTTACTTCATTACTTGTAGTGTACATGGGGCGATGGCCTTGTATAACAACAAATGGCGTTTTGTTTCTGTCAACCCTCTCCAAATCACTCTTTATGAAGTTATACTGGGCACTGCCTTGGAGGAAATTAGTTTCAGTTGACATGTAGAGGAAATGCACAACACCAGCGTCAAAAGAATAGTAGAGATTTTGAGTGTTTGGAGATCCAGTCAATGTTGGAAATGATGAATTGCCAGGCATTTTGAATCTGAGGCTGTACGGAACACCACATTCCCCACCACCATCCTTCCCATAGATGCTGTAGGACCAATCTGGTCTCCAAGGTTGTGATGGCCAATCATACTCATGATTACCTATGCAGACATGGTAAGGTATGTGGGAGGCAATAGGTTCAATTTGATTGAAGAACTCATCCCATATCCAGGAAAAACCTCTGGCATAACTGATGTCCCCAATGTGAGAAACAAACATAGGTTTGTCACCTAAGGCTTCCATGTCACGAAGTATCCACTTGACAGTAGATCTGCTCTCCTCTTGTATCCTATAGAAGGTTGCGTATGGAGTATAAGTTCCCATGTCTCCAAATAGGAAGGCTATTGTCTCATTTGAATCGCTGTCACGGGATATGAAATTATGGATAGGACTCCAACCTCCTGCATCATTGCCAACCTAGGAGCATAAACACAATTTTCGTTACAACCTATATTGATAGAGATTTATTTGCACTAGTTAAATTTACACGCTATAAGGAGATTCTAGAGATATAAAGGAATAACTATTTTTTGAAAAAAGAAATAACTTGTTCCAAGTAAATAACCTGTTCTAAAGAAACAATAACAGACAATCTAATTGATTGGCTAATTGAAGGAGGTTGTCAACGGAATGGTTGATTGGAGTATTTGAGTTCATCCTCTCTAATGATAAACAAATTGATGGGTAAATCACTGTAAAATAGCATGAAATATGCAACGAAATGTTGAAATAAATTGATTTTGAACTACAAAGCCACCTTACCGTGTAAAAATACTTCTTTCCCTTCTCCAAATTTTTCACCACGCCATCATGTATGAACCCAGGATCCCTCCACCCAATGCTCGAATTCGCCTGAAAGTCGCACATGTCCTTTCTCTCGTATCTCCTCACCGCCGTTTCCACGATCTGATCCAGCCGATCTGCATCTAGCCCATAGCTCACGAAGCTCTCGGCCCCATCCGCCGTAACAAACATCACACGCATCTCGTTCTCGTGGTCCGTAAACGAGAGGTGGATCTGATCCGGCAATGCGGCAGCCTCGAACATGACTTCCTCCGAGACGGCGAGGCGGTGGTGGGTTTCAGGTAGAGGGTTTTTATCGTGGTCGCGGTGCTTGGGGTTGACCTCGTCCCTGGTCCATCGGAAAAGGCGGAAGACGTAATTAGCGCGGAGGTTCACGAGGGGGATTTCGACGGAGCCGGTGCCCTTGAGCCAGCTACTGGAGTTTCGAAGGAAGATGTATCCGATGAAATCCTCGTTACGCGATTTCGGCGGCGAGTAGATGCCGAGCCAATCGAGTTCCGAAGGAGATTCGACACCGGACCATCGTACAGTGACGATGCGGCTGGTGCGGGTGAGGGTCGTCGGGTAAACGGTGATAGAAACGCTAGAGGATGATGGCGAAACGTGACAGCAGAAGAGGAAGACAACGAGAATGAGGATTTTGCTGAAATCCATTCTGCGGTACCTGAAGGGCGAAGGGAAAGCGCAAGAGCCCGACTTAATAGACCAGCGGAAACGAGAGCGGAAACGAGCGGAGAAATGTGATATCACTATGGGTATTTATTCTCCATTTTTATTTTATCAAGATAAGGATAGGGCAATTGGTGGGTGCTAAATATATTTCTTGCCGATGGGTACTTTGCCGTAGACATCGTGGGGCAATTACATCGTTCCAATATAACAGAGGGTACGTTAGGGTAACGTCGGAGAAATATCACTGTCAATAAGCAGGTAATTGGTGGGATAGGGCTTGTCAACCGTAAGATGGAAGGCTAAACCTAATAATGGATGTTGCTTTAGACGCAAACAACAAGGATATGTGGAATCAATTAAGTGGGAAAAGAAGAAATTTTAAAGATGGAATAATCTAGAATAATGGATATTAATTGGAATTCAAATAATAAGATAGTGTTTAATGTCCAATTGACCTAATACAAAACTAGATCAATACTTCAATTGGGTAGCAAATAATTGGACATCCTTTTCTGCAAAATGGTAAAATCTGTCACTCTAATGACTCCACAATCATCACTACAAAAATAAGGGTATTTTACGACGAAAATGGAAAATATTTTCGTCGCAAACAGCTTTAGCGACGAACTTTGCGATGAAAAAAATTTCGTTCGTAATAACTCGTCGTAAATTTTTGCGACGAAAAACAGCAGATTCATTGTAAATTTTGCGATGAAATTATTTTTCGTCGTTAAATTCGTCGTCAATTTGCGACGAAAAAACTTTCGTTGCAGCATTCAGAATTTGTAATCTACGACGAAAATTTAAGTTCGTCGCAAATTTAGCAACAAATATTTATATTCGTCGCTAACTTTACGACGAAAATTGATTTCGTCGCAATAGTGAAGCTACAGGAGAATAACAAATCCTGTATAGAAAATTATTCTAGTCTTCAATTTTGACGACGAAAATCTATTTTTGTCGCCAAACTTTCGATAGCACAGTATTATTACGATAATTTTGCGACGAAACAGTTTTCATCGTAAAACGTAAAAATTTCGCACAGCTTCCATTCATTCTATCAAAATATGAAGCATTTATACAAACAATTCCTGTACAAACACATCTTAACACAAACAAATATACATCCGTGTACAAACACATCCAATACAAGCATATCTTAACACAAACACATCTTAATAACATCCAATACAAACACATCTTCACACAAACACATCTTAATTTTAATGAAATATATACAATACATCAAAACCTCCAGCAAACAAAGTCTCTAAACATCAAAACATTCAATACATAAGAAAATCCAACATCCAACATAAGAAAATCCAACATAAGCAAATGCTCAGAACATCCAACATAAGCACATGCTCAGAACATCCAACATATGAAAATCTCAGAACATCTAATAAAACATCCAAACAACTAATAAAATATCAAAAGCACAAGAAGCAATAGGTATCATCGTCCATGGCACCGACCTCGGACAACACTTTCTGCTTCACTGTCTTCTCCATCTATGCTTCTTTTTCTTTTCCTATATCAGTAAATAAAATAATATTATTTTGTACAAAATAATTATAATATGTAAAAAAACTTACCTCACAGTCATTCTTGGTTTCACCAACCATGTTTGAAAAAAATAACAATATTAATCAGGATATAAATAAAAGAATTATAAATAGAAAAAATTAAAGCAATACTAATTGTAAGAAAAATTATAATGATACACAACTAGGCTATGAAGAATCGTCGTCGTCATCGTCATCACCGGCACTAAGAAGAAGCTGACTCGGAGCGGAGCCTAACTGAAGATGACACATAATTATATCTTGTTGTCTGCGTATTTCTCTCATTTCATCATCCCTTTGTAAAATTATACCTTTTAAATGAGAAATTTCTTCAGTTAGAGTATCTATTTGTGTCCTCATTGCTGGTGGGATGAAAGAAGATGTGCAAGAACTCGATGAGTTCTGCTCAGAGAACTCATTTCCAATTGTTGGGATCGTCCCAGTGTAATGCGCGTGTTTACACGTTTCATAAACGTGCGCAGCAGAAATTTACAGATAATTAAAACTAATATTATCACAACACATGCATGCATATAAGAAATAACAAATGTACAAGGCATGGCAGGAAATCAAAATTTTCAGAATAATAAATTATTCTACTTGCATAATTAAATTTGCAGAAACTAAATAATTCTGCGCGTACCTTTCCGATGACGTTTGAGCAGTGTTAAATCAATCGAGCGGTTCTTGTCCAAGTCCCACCTCCACTGGTGATCCATGCCAAGCTCCTGTCAGGACGGCTTCGGAAGCCACGAGTCGTGTCATTGTCTTCGATACTAGCCAATGATCGAATCGAGAAATGCCTTATTCCGAAAACCACGCAACAACGTATGTCGCGATCGTTCCGAGGCTTTCTAACTATCACCGAGAATTATATTCCCGATGTAGTTTTCGATGGTCAACCATTGACCGTCAATTTAAGATAAATTGATCGGAACTATTCTGATGATGATGGAACGTTCTCCGGAAGCTTCATAAGTTTCCGAGACTAACCCTAACAACAACAATCGATGGCAAACTCCGTCTGATAGCTACAACAGCTCCGACGGTAGGCAACAAATGCGCTTCGGCAACTTCACAAGTTCCCGGGCCGGATTGCATGCGTTGGCCGTGTGGTTTTCACATGGAAACAACCAAAATTAATCTCTGTTCTCTTGTGGTCGACAACACCAAGAACAGGACACATGAGCTCTTGCTTGAGCATGCGGCCAACAACAAAACTTTGCAAGGAGGAAACCAATCGGTCGGCGCACACGCGATCAGCCACGTTGAGGAAGCGTGATCACGTTTGGGAGAAGTCGAACAGTTCACTGGTGTATTCGTCGGGCATGGGAGAACAGTCGTGCTCGTCCGGTGATGCCCCAGCTCTGGAGGAAGAAGGATGCGCCACTAAGCTAGAATCAACGGCGCTCGACCGCCCGGAGCAGAAGAAGATGCCGACCAGCTTCTTCCTCTCTCAACTAGCGACGCTGTTGGCAACTCCGGAAGCGTGGACGGCGGCGCATAGCGGGGCAAAGGCAGACGTGTGCACCGATGAAGAAGCTGGGTCGTGGTCGGTGAGGTTGCAGTTGAGCAGAGGAACGCGAGGCGCGGCGGGCAGACCAGCGAGCGGGTTTCCTTCTTCCTGTTGTTTCTCCAGCAGCCAAC
>JBBMKF010000074.1:3541655-3560292 GCA_037834155.1 Curcuma caesia | reverse complement strand
GAAAGCCCCAAACCATGGAGAAGGAAAGACGAGGCATCGTATTATATAAATTTATAATAATAATATTATTATTATTTTAAAAAAAAAAAGGTTAGTTAATAAAATATCCTATTTTTTGAAGTTTTTTCAAATATATCGAGCAGGTTTGCTTTCTGGCGGTCGTTTCAATTTTATTCTAAACCATTTTTATTTTTTATTTATTAAAAAAATCAATAGCATTATTTTTTAATTTGAAACGCGTAGAATTATTTATTCAATGATAGGGAAATAAAATAAAATGTAAAAAATAAAGTATTATTAAATTCTCGAGACTAAAAATAATTATATTAAGACAGTTAATTTTATATATTTTATATTATTTATTTTCATTTTTTTAATATTCACTTTTAATTTTAAATTAATTTGAAAACAATAATTTTTAATTTTAGATTTTTTTAATTATATTTATTATTATTATTTTTAATTGTATTTCTTTGAAAAACTTAATCCACTCTTCTTTAGTTTATAAAATACTATTGATAATGCGTAGCATCAACAGAAATATATTTTCAAAATTAAAATTAATAAAATCTTATTTATATTTCTAAAAAATTATTGATAATAATTTTATCAATTTAAAAACAAATTATTATCAAGTTTTGAATATAAAAAATTTTAATTGGTAATTTTACATTTCAAATAGTTAAAAAAGTTGACTTTTACATGACAAACTATTTTTAAATATTGATATTGTTTATATATATATATATATATTAAAAATCTAAATATTTTGTTTTTATCGAGCCTTGAAAATAATTGAGACGATTTTATCTTCGGTATCAAAATACTTTAATATAAATTTGACATATGTAAAAAAGTACAGCAAAAAAGTAATTATTAATTTTTTTTTAGCACCTAACTATTTTTTTTTACACGAGTTATTAATTAGGAGATTGTGGTTCGGATATGAGTTCATGGGGCCCAAAAGCTGTCATAGATCTTGGGCCCACTTCGGCCCGTTGGTTGATTAGCCAACTAAAAGTTAAAAGAGATAATTCTAAATCTAATTGAGAATTTATGTGAGAGCCTTCTGATTTTCCATTTAAAAAGGAATAAAAAACTAATATACCGTAACTTTTATTTTTTAAAACAAATTATATATATGTATAAGAAAATAATGTGTTGAGGAAAATTAAAATATACTTGGATGTATAATATATTTATACTGAAAATTTTAAAATGCATCCTTTATTATTGATTAAAAGGTGTATTTTTTACTTTAAATACCATAAAAATAGTGCCACGTATATATACCATTCTAATAATATCATCATTAATATATGATTTAACTACTACATGTAGAACCCAAAATCGAAGTCGGCAAGGCCAAGAATAAAAACGATTACCAAAGAAGAGAAGAGAAAACCAAAACAATTGCAATCCTTTTTCTTAAAATTGAAAAGGAACCAAAACCTAGCCGAAAGGCTATTTGTCTCTCATTAAAAAACTGACGGCAACATTAACATATTTATAGGACTCAATTTACCCTAAAACTAAAATAATAGATTAACCTAATATAAATAGGAAATTATAAAAAATTAAAAACTTAGTTTATTATTTTTCCAACAGAGCCTCCCTTAAACTAAGTTTGCAATATTCTTCATGCCAAGCATTTTCTTCAATTTCATAAAAGTCTCCATCTTCAATCCCTTGGTAAAAATATCTGCCACTTGATCTTCACTCTTGCAATAATCAACTGCAATCTCATTCTCACGAACTAAGTCACGAATGAAATGGTACTTGATATCAATGTGCTTACTGCGACCATGAAAAACTGGATTCTTAGTTAACTCAATAGCTGATTTGTTATCACAAAAAATCATAGTCGAGTCATCTTGCTTATGTTGAAGAAATCCAAGCATCCTCCTCAACCAAATTGCTTGGGTGGCACAGTTTGATGCTGCAATGTACTCCGCCTCAGCTGTCGACAAAGCAATAACTGGTTGTTTCTTTGAGCTCCAAGAAAACACACCAGAACCAATAAAAAAAGCATATCCAGAAGTGCTCTTTCTCTCAACTGTATCACCAGCCCAATCACTGTCAGTGTATCCAAGGAGTTCAATTTGCTCACCCCTTGCATACAAAATACCATCTCCTTGAGTGCCTTTAATGTACCTTAAGATCCTTTTGGCTGCCTGTAAGTGTGATTGTCGAGGATTCTCCATAAATCTGCTGATGAGTCCAACACTAAAATTGATGTCAGGCCTTGTCGACGTCAAATACCTTAAACTTCCAACCAAGCTCTTAAAGTAAGTAGAATTCACTACACCACCATTGCCATCTTTAGTCAACCTCAACCTCTCTTCAGCCGGAGTCATAATCGAATTAGCACCATCCATCTTAAATTTCTTCAAGATATCACTCGCATACTTTCTTTGAGAAATAAAGATACCATGATCTGATTGTATAACTTCAATCCCAAGGAAATATGACATGAGACCCAAATCCATCATCTCAAACTGTTTAATCATTGCCTCCCTAAAGTCTGCCATCATCTTTTGATTATTTCCAGTGTAAATCAAATCATCAACATATAGGCAAATAATAAGAACATCACCAGCTGACGAGGACTTCACATATAAAGTATGCTCATACGGACACCTTTGAAAACCACTTTCAATAAAGAAGGTATCAATGCGCGTGTACCACGCTCTCGGAGCTTGTTTCAACCCATACAAAGCTCTCTTCAACCTATACACCATATCTTCTTGTCCTTTTTTAAGAAATCCAAGAGGTTGCTCCACATACACTTCTTCTTCAAGTACTCCATTTAGAAAGGCAGACTTTACATCCATTTGAAATATATTCCAACAATTTTGAGCAGCAAGAGAAATCACCATACGAATAGTATCAAGACGAGCAACAGGAGCAAATACCTCAAAATAATCAATGCCAGGTTTCTGCTTGTAGCCTTTCACTACCAACCTTGCCTTGTATTTATCAACTTCTCCACTAGGCTTGTACTTAGTCTTATAAACCCATTTGACACCTATGGGCTTCTTCCCACTTGGAAGTTTTGTGAGCTCCCAAGTGTTATTCTTCTCAATGGCATGAATTTCTTCATTCATTGCTTTCACCCAACAATCATTAGCAACAGCATCTTTAAAGTCAACAGGATCACAATCTGCAAACAAAGCAAAATTCACAACATCTTCATCAGTGAGACAGTCAACTGCATCTCCAACAACATAGTCATTCAAACGAGTAGGTAAATGTGGTTGCCTCCGCGGACGACCACCAAAAATAGAAGGATCACGAACTGGTTGTTGAGTTTGCTCCTCTCTCTCATCAACTTCATCCATATACATCGGCGCCGGTGGCTGTGGTGACTCAGGCTCTTCTTTTTTCCAATCCCATACTCCTTGCTCATCAAAAGTCACATCCCTACTAATGATTACCTTCCCGGTGTTTGGATTGAACAACTTGTACCCCTTTGTTTCACTACTATAGCCAATAAAGATACATTTCTCTGCTTTGTCATCCAACTTCTTCCTGATTGCATCTGGGACATGGGCATAAGCAACGCAACCAAATACTTTAAGATGAGAGATATTTGGCTTCTTACCG
Organism: Curcuma caesia; assembly: GCA_037834155.1. Classification (NCBI taxonomy): domain Eukaryota; kingdom Viridiplantae; phylum Streptophyta; class Magnoliopsida; order Zingiberales; family Zingiberaceae; genus Curcuma; species Curcuma caesia. Next base: position 3,556,686 of record JBBMKF010000074.1, on the reverse strand, counting down.
GACCACAACTCATAAGGAGTGTTTTTACGAATACTCCTTGATGGACACCTATTCAAAACATAAATAGCACAAGAAACAGCTTCAGCCCAAAACTCCTTTGGCATACTCTTTGCTTTCATCATGGATCTCACCATATCCATCACAGTACGATTTTTCCTCTCCGCAACACCATTCTGCTGAGGAGTGTACCTGGCTGTCATCTGATGCTTGATTCCACAGTTAGCTAAAAAATCATCACACACTGTATACTCAGTGCCTCTGTCAGTCCTCAAGGTCTTAATTAAATAACCACTTTGTTTCTCAACATAAGACTTAAAACTCTTGAATATTTCGCAGGCATCAGATTTATATTTCAAAAAATACACCCATGTCTTCCGGCTAAAATCATCAATAAAAGTAATAAAAAACTTATTACCTCCATGAGAAGAAACCTCAACTGAACACAAATCTGAGTGTATGAGCTCTAATGGCTGTCTTGCTCTCCAAACACTACCTCTTGGAAAAGAATCCCTGTGCTTCTTCCCCAAAATACATGCTTCACAATGTCTAGTGGTAAAATCAAGTGATGGTAATCCAGACACAATATTATTTCTAGCAATAAACTTCAGACCTCCAAAGTGAAAGTGTCCAAATCTCATATGCCATAACCAAGTCTCATCAAAACCAGTAGTGCTATAACAAGACAGATCAACATAACTAAGAGTGATAGGAAACAACCGACAATTGTTCATATCTACCTTAGCTATTAACCCCAATCGTTCATCGCGAATTGTGCAAACACCACGTCTAAAATTAAGATCATAATTCTTCTCTTGCAACTGACCAAGACTCAACAAATTATGATGAAGATTAGGCACATAATAAACACCACCAATAGAACTCTTCTTACCATTTTTCAAAGTAATGGGAATGCTACCTTTACCCATCACAGGAACAACTTGATTATTACCAAACTTCACAGTGCTTCGAAAAGATTCATCAAGATCAGAAAAATTCTCCTTTTTTCCACACATATGATTACTACAGCCAGAATCAAGATACCAAACAGAATTTTTATTTTCCTCAGCAACACCAGCAGAAAACAAAATTGTTTCATGGTTATCATCACCAGTTTCAGCAACTTGAGCATGCCCATTTGTATTCTCAACCTTTGCACTCCAACAATCTTTTTTATAATGACCCAACTTTCCACAATTATAACAACGGACCTCACGTTTTTGAAATTGTTGACTATAATTGGAATTGTTAGAATTACCTCTTTGCTGAAATCGGAAATTACCTCTACCACGACCTTGGTAATTTCCACGGCCACCACGTCCACGAGCTCTAAAATTCTGACCACGAGCATGTGAATCACCGCCACCATTATTGGACTGCCCCTGTCCATTGACTTTTGGGGTCAAGGCTTGCAACACCTTTTCTGTAGAATTTTTTTCCATCGAATTCTCTAATCTTTCATTAATCCTGCTTTCATGTAAAATCAACGAACCATGCAACTCTTCAATGGACATCTTCGAAAAATCTTTCGTCTCTTGCAACACAGCCACAATATAATCAAACTTCAAAGGCAAACTGTTCAAAACTTTTTCAACAAACATCTCATCTTTAACCTCATAACCATTGAGTTCCATCTCGTTTTTTATCTCCATTAAACGAGAAAAATAAGCCTCAATTGTCTCTGTTTTCTCCATCATACATCCTTCAAATTTTCTCTTCAACGCCATCAAGTTATTCCTTTGGACTCTGTCAATACCTCGATATGTTTTATCCAAAATATCCCACGCTTGTTTTGCAGTTTTAGCGGTGGAAATTTTGACAAACACAGACATATCGATTGCCTGGTGTATCTGAGATAAAGCCAAACTATCACGACTCTGATCATCATCATTTGCATCTTTCGCTAAATCTTCATTCACGTACTTCAATAATTTGTACGCTGTAAGATGTGTCTCCATCTGAAGCTTCCAATAAATATAATTCTGTTTTCCCGTTAATTTGGGAACCGAACAGAGAATACTTCTATTTGTCATGATCAATAATCACCAACGCTCTGATACCACTTGTAGAAAAAAGGATTGCAATTGTTCTGTTTCTTTTTTCTCTTCTTTGGTAATCGTTCTTGTTTCTTGGCCGTGCCGACTTCGATTGTGGTTCTACAAATAGTGATATACTTTCGTGTTTCGTGCATATATTTTCATTCGTATATGAGCATTATTTAATTTAATTTTTTTCTTTTACACTGAGTTTTATATTTTTAATTCGGATAATTGATCTTTTCTTCTGAAAAAAAGATAGAATTTACCACCTTAGTAGCCTCACACGATCGACCCCACGACTATTTATGGAGAGGTAAATTGAGAAACTGCAGTTGGTCACGACGCAGGAGGGTATTGCCTGACTTCACTAAGATTCAAATCCCTTGTCCTCTTCTGCAAGTCTGCTGCGTCGTAACTAACTCAGCTATGCCCCAGAAGCGAATAATTGATCTTTGTTACATGTGATGGTAGGGGCGTAAAGATCTTAATTTTGAGTCTCACTTAGAGACTAAAAATTAATGGAGTGACAATTCAACATGATACACAGCTTAACCGTGATGTAGATGAAGACTTAGCATCAAAGAATCATTTGAAACTTCTATCAAAGAACACAATTAGGTCGTGGTGGCCACCATGACCATGTTCCCCTTTGATCATTGGCGATGAGATGTCCAGAGCCCACCATGGGCAAACCATGGTGCCCACAAAACACCCCAACAGGCAAAAAGAAAATTCTGATATAATTTGATAATTTTTGGAGTTTATAAAAGCAACTAAGGGGTAATTGTTCAAATGATCGAAGGGTTCTTGAAAAAGAAACCTCATTAAGACAAGGGGATCTTTCGAAGATGACATCGACGTCTATGATTGAGTTCCCTTTGCACTTTTCTCTTTTTTTGAGTTGTAGAATATTTTCTTCCAATATGTCTTTGGCTTGTATCTCCATCTCCATAGAATAGTTTTCTTAATCTAAGAGTAATGAGTAACCCAATGTTAAATTGATACTTGTATTTTGCTATTCTTCTCTTTTATCATATAACGTGTTTAATTTTTGATTCGATTTTAGTATGTTTTACATGTTAATAGTGCTAGCATGCGTTATCATATCATATAGAGAAAAAGGGGAAGGATCGAGAGGTGAATTTAACTCTCCAACGTATAAACTTTGGATATGAGGGTTTGTTCATGAAAGTAATTCAAACTCTCTCAAGGATACCATTGACCATCATAGAGTGAAAATAGTTTATGCCAAAATTCGACCTCACGAAGTATGGATAGCAGTCTAGGGGATCATGGAGTTCTTATGATAGGTGCCTCCAAGAGAAAGCAGTCTTCCATAGTTTTGCTAAGGGTCACATTTGGAAAGATACACCGGTGTTATCTGAGAGAAAATATCAGTTACCTTAGGATAAACAACATTTAAACATATTTATTGAAGTAAAAGAGAGAATCACAAATAAATTGTCAACGATTATCATGATTGTTGGATATTGGGGCCTTAACGGACCAATACAATTTTGTAAAAAAAATTGGAATGTTATCAATTGATGAAAGTCATAATTGACTTCAAAATCAAAATCTACGTTTCGCGTAGATAGATTTAGACTATTAATTTGCTCAAAATTGATTAAGGGTGAATGAGAAATTAATTGTTTAAAGACAAGCCCAGAACAATATTAATTGTTAATTAATGTTATATAAAGAAGTGGATGGAGAATAGTTCCACATCAAAAATTTTTGATGGATTTCCTTTCCTTATTAATGATGCTGTGTTAATGGAGTTAACACAAAAAATCCATGTGCTCTCTTCTCACGAGCGAGTAGGTGCTCGCACCTGTGAGCCCGCCACGCGCACACGCACAATGAGCGCTTTGTTGGCGCACTTTGCACGTACGCGTCATCGTGAGGAGCTTAAATTTATGTTCCATATGACATTGTAATGCCTACATGGCACTCGGGTGACGTGTCAGGCTCCCATGTGATGTGGCAGTGCCTATGTGGCATCCACATGAGCAAGGAGAGATGACTGAACTGTTGACTGGGCGAACGGATGACAACCGTTGATCAAAGAGGTGTGATTGATCGCATGCGATGCGATATAGAGCATTGGATCGCGAAGAGTCACGATCTGACCGCTTGGGATGAGACTTGATCTAAAACGTCAGATCGAATGGATCATTGCATCCAGATTTGACGGTTGATGATCAGAGGAGAGATCTGAGGGTCACAACCCTTCAGATCTGATAGATGAGATTAAGAGGGCTATATGAAGGGTTACAACCCTCCAGATCGGATGGCCCAGATTAATCCTGTCCAAAGATCACATCCACTCATTCAACCTCTTCACTTAGTATAAATAGATCCCTCAAAATTGAAATTTTCATCGATCGATTCATCGATCAATTCATCGATTCTACTCGTCCAAAAAGCATACGAGAAAGTTCACTGGTCTCGAAATTTGGAGTGCTACTATTCTGAGACGTTAGTCGTTGTATCTTGAGAACGAATTATTTACGGAGATAGTGTTGAACATTAACCTCGACGATTCGTATCAGTTTGCATACTCCCGGAGCTACCGGAACCAACATTGATTTCATTATCAAAGGGCTCTCAATCACTTGAAAGAAAAAGAAGAAAAAAAAACTTTAATATATGCGAATGTTCGTTTTTCAAATATATTTTTCTCGAAATACTTTGCTGAAACCTCATAAAGACTTTGCATATTATATATCAAGGAAATTGAATTACAAGTAGAGTTTACTTAATTGCCAGTATCAGAAAAGTTAGGCTAGTGGAAAAGGTAAATGAAAGCTTACATCTGATTCAACTTACTCAATGGTTTCTTCTACTCAATTGCGATGACAACTGATCGGCTGCTACCATGGCACGAGATGCAGACCCGATAGATCCTTCATACCTAGGATTCGAGACCACCACGGTGGAAGTTGAGAGTCAGATGTTTATGGCATTCAAGAATAATATAGAAGTTCAGAAGAATCAATAACAAACATGAATGATACTTCCTTTCTTGCTTCCTGAACCTTACATTGCAACCAATAATTGTGACGATATCTGCATAACTATAGCACCTTCGCCGCCAGGGTTGAAGGTATTCACACACCTAGCACAAAACCAGTTCTCGAATATTGATGTAACTAAATCTGCAGCAGGGAAAAAATGGGTACACATTAAGAGAAACTGATGGAAACAAATGGCTCTAAACACCATGTTTCCATCTTTCAACTTTATATTTGCCTTGAGAAATTCAGCATATTTTTGAACAAACATGATGTGTATTACAAACTATAAACCTTGAAGTTGTAACACCGGATTCATGAATGCAAGACAATGATAACTCACATTGGTTAGGTCCGATAAAGAAAAATTCTTTCTGGAGTTTATTACGCTTGACAAAGTCAATGAATGGGTTCAAGTCAACGGCTGTTAAGTTTGATCCCTCCTGTTCTGCTCTGCTAACAAGAGAAATGAATTAATATCACGTGGATCGGCAACTCTCACATGAAGTGCAAACAATAGAGCATTGCATATCCCATTACTTCAGAAACAAACAACATGACAGCTCATAGTAAATTGATAACGATCAACGAACTAAACCGTAAATCTCCTAGACACACTGCATTACAAGTGTTTAGAAATAAATGCCATGAAAGCTCACAATAAATTGATTAAAAAAAACACTGAAAGAAACCATCAATCGTCTCTAAATATTGCATTAGAAGCAAATGTTTACAAGTTAAGGCATTAGATACATCAGGCAAACACTGAGGTTAAATGCTTTTGATCTTCATTGTTTTTTGAACATATATCTCAACAATAATGTAAACTGCTTCTGTCATTTATTGTTTGTAAGCATAAAAGCATACACCGATGGTAAATGCTACCTTCTTCGTCATTTTTAGCAATGGAAGCTACAAATTCAAATGAATTTTTCATGTCATCAGATGCATCCCTGAGGTTACGGCATACCACAAAAGATACCATGCAAGAAATCTTTTATCTATTTATATTTGAAAAGGCAACAAATCAAATTGTGCACTGATAGGAATCAAAATAGAAGTTACAAATTCAAATGAACTTTTCATGTCATCAGATGCATCCCTGAGGTTATCGCATACCAAAAAGATATCATGCAAGAAATCAAATTGTGTGCTGATAGGAATCAAACAAGTTTTTGTACAATGATGTGCTATAAAAGGGGTCACGGAAATGCAAATCTATGCTATCAAGGATATTATCAGAACTCAGAATTATGTAGAACAAGCTTAGAAAAAGCAGTGAACCTAATTTTTTTTTTCTTTTATTTTTTGTTGGTAGACAAAAACAACAATTGAGCTAGAAGTCATCCGATTCTCCGATCCTGAAGAAAAAGAATGGATATCTCAACGAACAAGTAAACTAGGGTAACTCCTAATATCTTAGTAGTTCGCTTGTTCCTTTCCGAAAACCAAAACATAAAAACCTTATCAAAGTAAGCACAGACTTTAAGAAGCAAGCTCATGAATCGATCCGGAGAATGAGTCCCTAACCACAATGAACCCTAGATGGTTAGATTCCAGAGGGAGAAAAATCTGCAACTTCCACAAAAACATACAAAAGAAGATGAAACATCTACCAATGATGAAGAAGCGAAGAAGGTCGAGAACAGTACATCAGGGACAAGAGGCGAGAGGGGCCGTTGGGGTCGTAGTTGAGGAGCAAAGCCGCCTTCAGTGGTTCACCTGCAGCAAGGTCGAGAACAGCAAGATGAGGCGGAAGGCGACGCGGTGCGGAGGGAAGAACCGGTGCGGTGCAGAGGACGAAGGGAGAAGGCCGCGGAGGCGATCGGCTCCGGAAGGCGACGCGGTGCGGAGGGAAGAAGCCGGTGCGGTGCGGTGCGGTGCGGAGGACGAAGAGAACAACAGGAGGTAAAGTTAAGTTATAAAGGGTAATTTAGTCTTTTAAGTTAGGAATTATGTTTCTGTATTTTGTATTACCAAACATAATACAGATACAATCTATATTCTGTCTCTGTCTCCACTGTCTTCTGTATTTTTGTATTTCTGTCTCTGTCCCTCGCGTCCCTCGTTTCCAAACGCAGCCTTAGTTTCTAACTACTTTTTTATTTTTTAACTGGCTGATTAGTTTAATGACTAGAGATGGCTGTACATAGTTTATAATGAGATGGTAGTACACTCTTATTATCATAAGCATGCCTGAAGTTAATTTAAAAATTAAACTGAAAAATTGAATCTTTTCTATTCATTAAAAGGAAAATTACTATGGAGGAAACGAACAACTAAGGAATTAAGTTATTAACATTATTATAATATTTATACATAAATAATATACTAAGTCAAAGGTTTTAGAGGTTGTGACTCTCTCTTTTAAGGTTTGATTATAAAATGTCCTTGTGTTCATTCTATTATATATATTTGTCTTTAAATCATCCTACTTAAAAGAAGAAGTTTGATAATTTTAATGATTTGAACTTATTGGATTAATTAAAACAAATACCATCAGTCCTTAAAGCAGGTCATTTATGCTATTTTAACACACCTAGGAATTTAATTTAACTAAATTTAGAATCAAGATTGAATGTAAATTAGACAACATATATATACATCATTAATGTCTGCAAGATTACTTGTACACAGTTTAAGATAATAACACATGGATGTACCAATACATGAACTTGCATATGCATAAAACAAACCTACTATGGGTGATTTTGTGCCCACATGAATTCCTTCTTAAAGCTATAATTTTTGCAATTTCTTAATTTATTTGGTTCACTAAATCAGGGGAAGAATAAGATGAAAGAGTGAGTAAGCATTCTGTTTCCTCATTGCCTTCTGAAATGCAAAGTCCTTTCTTTTTCATTTTTATATTTCTTATGCTTTGTAATCTGCACTCAACCTCCTTCATTGTAGGCCTTTGCACTCCTTTCAAACTCAGACACATTTTTATCAAGCTACTCATTTCAAGAAGCTCTTGCTTTGTTCCTTCTTGCAAAATACGATCTTCTATGAGATTAAAGAGCATCTTCTCTCTTGTTTGAAGGAAAGCAATTGCCAGACTTTGTTGTAATCCACTATCCGTTGAGTAGATGGGTTTCTTTCCTGTTAAAAGCTCAAGAAGAATAACTCCAAAGCTATACACATCACTCTTTTCTGTCAATTGACAAGTTTGATAATACTCCGGATCCAAGTAACCAAAGGTACCATGTACAGCAGTAACTATGTGTGTTTGATCAATAGGAATAAATCTTGATGATCCAAAGTCTGACACTTTTACCCTTAAAGTATCATCTAAAAGAATATTTGATGACTTGACATCCCTATGGAAAATAGATATAGAAGCAGCTGAGTGTAGATAGGCAAGTGCTCCTGCAGATTCTATAGCAATTCTGAGACGATCATCCCATGATAATTTAGATTCACCTTGCGTAACATGAAGATGATCCCAAAGGGCTCCATTTGAGATAAATTCATAAATTAATAAAGGAACTTCAGTTTCCAAGCAACATCCAAATAGCTTAACTACATTTCTATGATTTATCTGAGAAAGAAGAACAACCTCATTTATGAATTGATCAATCTCCCTCTTGTTAACCATTTTTGATTTTTTTATGGCTACAACTCTTTGATCAGATAGAATTCCTTTGTAGACAATTCCATGCCCTCCCCTTCCAACTACTCGAGTGTCGTCAAAATTATTTGTTGCCTTTTCTATTTCTTCCAAAGAAAATATATTTGTTTTCTCCTTAACATGTTCGTCTGTGGAGATTAGTTGTTGAAGTAACAAACCATGATTCTGATGAAAATTTCTTTGTCTTATTTTCTTTTGATTTCTTTCCTTCCACTTCCTACTTAGGATGACCAATGTAATGAATAAGAGCAAAAGGCATATTCCAAGGCTGGCACCAACAAAGACCCCTGCATCATATACCAATATATAAACTTCATAAATTCTATTCCACCTATAATAGCTTAGCTTTTCTTTTAGTGATGTTGAATAATATATCTATGTATTCATTCCATTTTTTTTACTTATTCCATTGCATAATCGATCAAATGAGATCACAAACATTATATATAATTGAGATCTTACCTAATAAAAGTATTTTCTTTTTGTTAGGGATGCATGGCCCATGTAGAGGATCTCCTGACGTTCCCAGGGGACATGTGCAATTGAAACCGCCTTTTATGTTTGTGCAAATTCCTTTACAAACATTTGAAGAAGAATTGCATCGGTCGATCTCTAAAATCCACAAAACTTATCATTATTTCTCAAGTCTAAGTTATATATTATTATATATTACTAAATTTGCATTCTATAAAAGAATTGACCAAATTTGCATGTAATAAAATATTAAGATAAAAAAATCTAAGTCCAAATATCCATTTATCAATAATAATTCCTAATTATACTTAGAAAAGCTGCAACAAATAATACTATTAATTAGTTATTGTTAGGCCAAAATCATCATCAAATATAATTCAAATGCCTCTTCTCGTTGAGAATATAATTAATGTATTAACTATATTATTAAAATTTTATAAGTACTTTGCATTTGTCTTTTGCTTATTTCATCGCATGATTTATATGAAGGAGAAGATAGTTTTAGTACCTTGACATCCATCCTGAACGTAAGGGTTTCCCTCGTAGCCTTTCATGCATTCGCATCGATATGCTGAATGATTGGAATCATCTTTTGTGATGATCACGTCCAAACAGGAGCTGTGTTGAGCAAGACATGCAAAATCGCTCTTGTTCTTCCTAGCATCGTCACAAGTATCATAGCCAACTACCCAATTATAGATGACTTGTTCTTTACTTGAAGGGAAATAGTTGGGTAATTGATATCCGTCATCATATTGTAACACCTCCAATTGCACATCCTCTGATGAAATTGCATTCACTTTGAAATTGTTATCATAAAGGAGAGTTGGAGGCTGAGTGGACTCATTGCATGACAGTGCAAACTCTTGGGATCGATAACACTTGTCCTTTAAACCAAATGGAAAAGGGACTGAGATAGTTCCACATTTGTTTGGACAATCCTTTGCAGGAACAAGTGCGAAATTTGTAATTTCTACTATTCATAAAAATTATGCATCAGAACTATATATAAATTGTGAATTAAAAGAGAGATATAACAACACATGTAGCTAAATGAAATCAGAAAAAAAAGGAAAACCAACCTTATAAATCACTTATCATAAATTCTAACCATTTTAAATAAAAATGTTAACAAAAGATGTTTAACATATATACGTATTAGCTAATTATATGAGATATAATTTAATTCATATGATACGCATGATTTTGAATTTTTATACATTATTGATTAATATGGAAATCCAAACCAAACTAATTAAAAACAAATCTAAATTTGTTTAAATTAATTGATCAGTTCAAATTTTAAATGGGTTGAATGCATGTATCAAATTTTCTCGCTTCTATCATAGGGATAAGCTATATATTATCAAATATGAATTTGAAATTTTAAACTAAGCATTCAATGCAATAATGGTGAACAAAATTAATATTAGCACGATGGAGCTAGGTAAGAAGGTAATTAATACTAGTTTTTGAACATGCTTGTATATATGTATGCACATATAAAGAGATTCAGAAGTATCACCTAATTGACAACCATCTGGTAAGTATGGATTTCCGTGATAATACGAAGAGCATTGACAAATATATCCATAAAAATCTCCAGTAAAGTGGTCGTGGATGTCGTAGCAGTCACTATTACGACTGCGACAAGCATGATTCCTGGACTCTTTACACGGACGGTCATTGATATACCAATAAAGAGAGATCTGTGCTCTCGTTTTGTTTTCCCTTTGTATAAATCTTTCGTGTTCCGTTTTGTTATAGGGACTACATTCATTGCATAAGATGGCTGTGATGTTGGACCTACCACTGGTATGAATATTATTCTCATTATTCTCATTGGGACGAGACAATTGAATAACCAATGAAGTCTGGTTAGATTTCAAGTACCGCAAACTAATACTACAGAATCCATTGCCAGACGTAAATCCATAATCAATTGTTGAAGTATTGGAAGAGCATATTGATGAACAAGCAGCCACGATGCTATTGGTTATGGGATCAACTATGCTAGCAGTAGCATTGCAACCAAGCACGTACAAGAAGTTTTTATTTGTAATCATACCGGAATAATGTTGAAAATAAAATTGCCTATTCATAAAGAATGGCAAATTCTTGAGATCGATTAGTGTGGTGTTGATCGACTCTTTAGCTACGTCCAATATGACATATGGTGAATCAATATAGACCAATCTCTCTTTCATATCAAAACCCTTTACTAGTAAATTGCTATTCCCCAATAGGAGTCGTCTTGGTGGCTTGGAGTCATAAGAACAAGTAAGATTAAATCCAGCAGCATAAAAGCAACCATTGCCGATGCCAAAAGGATACTCAATTTTAATATCCCCACATGTTTGGCTAAGACAATTTGAAGGCAGAGTAAAATTCTGATTTGTGTTTGCTGAATTTGTGGAGCCTTTCACTAGTGTCAATGTAATCAGTAGTAGCAATATCTCAGTGAATCCCATTGTCCTACTATTCGACTATCTTATGAGTATACAAAAAGAGTAAATCTGCAAATTAAATTGAAAGATTGATTAAGTTATCCAGATATATATACACAGTTGTTTAATTAAAAATCAAACTATATTCCAAGAGAAAACATGCATGCAGTTCATGCACAAATTTTGCATCGCTTCGACTATGAGTTTACATAACTGTACATAATCAATCACGAGGTTGCAAATTAAGTTATTCGTTTTCTTCTTCCGAAAATGGAATAACAGATCGAATATAGAGAAGATCTATTTAATTATCCTGCAATTGGAATAATTTTTAGAAAAAATATAATCATGTTAAAAAACTTGAAAAACATAATGAATGTCTAAGAAGTTAGTTAGAAAAAAAATAAGCTGTTTCCAGAAAGAAAAAAAAAACACGAATTCTCCATTTTCTATAAGCACTACCTAATATTATTGTAGGTACTTAATAAAAAGAAATCAGTTGAGTGAGATAAGGAGCTCGACACAAAAAGGATGCATGCACTCACCACTGCCAATATTTATGTATAAAACTTGGCGAACAATACTCACTTGGCTAATTACGTCCCTTAGCTTAATCATACGAAGTCCCCAACCAATGCAGAATGAATTCTATAGGTGTGTGATTCTTCTTCATATAGACGTAGAACTTTGGCTTCCACTAAACAATGGTCATGGGGTAATTATCAAATAATTGCGTTCCCAACTAGAACAATAAATCAGCAGTGGACTTGACTTCAACAATAATGAGATGACTACGACGCGTACTGTCCCCACCAAAGAACGAATTCCATGTAGATTAATTAATTTCCTCGTTTAATCTTCATAGACGTTTACGTTATATTTAAGAATATGATGTGAAATTTCAACCATACATCCTCTTAATTTTTCCGCAGAAGAAGAAGAATAGTCTGATACGTTGTTCTGAAGTGTTAGTTTTGTGGAGTTGACCGACTTCCAAATTACTAATTAAGGCTATACTTCTACTTGGAACTTCAGCTTTCAATTTCCACACCTCTATTAGTCACTGCATTTACAGTTGTTGCTTAGCCAACACGGCCCCCTCACCATTACATTGCTTAATTTCCTGTTACTTCGTAGACGTATGTATGCGTTGTGTTTAACAATGTGATGTGAAATTTCAATCATGCATCTTGTTTTCCACATAAGAAGAAGAAGAAGCAAGAGTCAATGTCGATCTGAAAGTAAGATTCAAAGTCAGGTTCAAAGTCAATGTCAATGTTATGTGGAGTTGACTGACTTCCAAAGTAAGGTTCAAAGTCAATGTTATACTTCTACTCGTAACTCAATTTAATTAGCTTTCAATTTCTATATCTCTATTAGTCACTATATTTACAGCTGTTGCTGAGCCCCTCTCCATTAAAAGTATACGAAAAAATATGATGTCTTGTTAAACTTAAAAGTACAACTATAATTCTGAACATATCTAATCGATTATAATTAAAACACTTTAAAATTAGTGGGGGATCTACCTATGACCGTTAAAAAAACCAAAATTTCATCTATCTTTTACACATCTAAAATTTATTTTATTTTATTCTTATTAAATTTATGGAAGACAAAATAAGTTAAATTGGATGGATAACTTTATTGGTGCAATCGATTTCTAATCAATGTTGACCAGGTTGATCAAGTTCGAGTTAATTCAAGTTGAAAGTTTCATGATTTGATTAATATATTAAGTTGGTTGAGCGAAGGGTGATCAAGTAGCTCAAAGTTGACGGATTAATTGATAAGATATGAAAAGTGTTGATGGAGGGAGCACCAGATGATCAAATATAAGTTTTGATAATGATAAGAGATTCAAGTTAAGTATGTGATATTTACTAATGAGCTGATCTGTGCAGTTAGTATAGGAAAGCCCTAGTTGAAGCTAGACACAAACAAATTGTAGTAGATACTAGGCAATAGAAGTCCTAGTGGAGACTAGGTAGTGGAAGTCTTGGTTGGAGACTAGACAAACCTAACTTGAAGGGTTAGGTGGGAAGTCCTGATCTAGAAGACTAGGTAAGAAGACTTAGCGGATCAAGTGTACCAGGTGGAAGTTTAGGCAGATCAGTTGTACCAGATGTCTAGCAATGAAAATCTAGGTAGGTCAGGTGGATCAGATGTCTAGCAGTGGAAGTCTAGGCAGGTCAGATGACCAGATATCTAATAGGAAATTCTGGGGGTCGAGAAACGAGGCTAAGTAGAAGCCCAACAAATCTGAAGGACTTAGTTGGCAATAGGTAAATTCTCCCAAGTGGAGTAGGTGAGGGCACGTTCCTGGTAAGGGGAACAGTAAGCGTTAGTCTGACCCAGGATTTCACTGAAAATTTGAAGTCAAGATGAAAACAGTTGATAAACTGTTTAACTTTCTAGTTATATTTTATTTTTATGCTAACTTGTAATGCAGGAAAGGAGGGGTGGGTTGAAACTTTGTGTTTCGGGCTCCCTTATCTGGATCCAAGCGATCGGACTCTAGGCGCCTGGATTGGTTCTAGGCGATCAAACGTCAACGAAACGGGGTCAGCAAAGCTGTGAGGTGGCAGAGTCCCAATGGTTGGAACATCTTAGCTTCTAGGCATTACGGAGTCAAAGGTTCATCCAGAACCTCCACGTTAGTATAAAGGCGTCCGAAAAGGGATACAGGCGCTTGGATATGCCGAGTCAGCAGCGTCGATGGTGGATCGATGGATAGCGTAGAGGTGCTTGGAAAGACTTCCAGGCGCTCGGAAAGACTTCTAGGCGCCCAGAAAGCCTAATAAAAGAGCCTCGAGGGAGATCCCTTAGAGCATCATTCTACAGACAAGCGATGACCATTTGCACACAAAGCATCAATCAGGAGCGTCGTCGTAACGTTGAAGAGCTACACAAGAAATCAACATCTTCACTCCTTCAGTAATTGTGTTTTGTTCTTGAGTAAAGATACACTATATAAAAATAATGGCATAAAACTTAACATGAAAGACGTGGCAAGCCATGTGTGTCATGCCACATGACTTTTTTGGCCGAACAAAATGTCTTTTTAGCAATCCCGACAACAAAGTTGTAAGATTTAGGATTTAGGTTTAGGGTTTAGGATTTAAGATTTAGAATTTAGGGTTCAAAATGTTGAAAGACGTGGCAAGCCACGTGTGTCATGCCACGTGGCTTTTTCGGTCACGTTATCATTCAAAGTCAAATCTATAGCTGATTAATTACGAGTAAAAATTAAGAGGCTCCAAATTAGTATAAATCATTGAAAGGATGTTTTTTAAAAAAAAATAAAAAATGCTCCATCCTAATGAAAATTAAGTACAAAGAGTAAAGATACACTATATGAAAATAATGACATGAAACTTAACATGAAAGACGTGGCAAGCCAAGTATGTCATGCCACGTGGCTTT
>JBBMKF010000074.1:3522488-3538139 GCA_037834155.1 Curcuma caesia | reverse complement strand
ATCAACAAGGCATTCATCATCTCCTTTAGTGTCCGATTTTTACGTTCGGCAACACCATTCGATTGAGGTGAGTAAGGCGCCGTTGTTTGATGAATAATGCCAGATTCTGAACAAAATTCATTAAACGGTGCACCATATTCTCCACCTCTATCGCTACGAATTATTTTAATTCGTTTGTCAAGTTGATTCTCAACTTCTGTTTTATAGGTTCTGAACGCCTCTAAGGCTTCGTCTTTACTTCTTAAAAGAAAGACATAATAGAACCTCGTGCAGTCATCGATAAAAGTAACGAAATACTTTTTACCTCCTCTAGTTTGCACGAATTTTAAGTCACATAAATCACTATATATTAACTCTAGAGGAGTCGTTAACCTTTCCACCGAATGAAAAGGTAGTCTCATCATTTTTGCTTTCACGCACACTTCATTTTTGTGTGTTTCGTCAACATTGACATTTGGTAATAAATTTAATTTAACGAGACATTTCAAAGTATTATTATGTACATGTCCAAGTCAATCATGTCATAAACTAAAACACTCAACAACGTAGTTAGAAGCTTTTATTTTACTACCATCAAATTTGTGAAGTACAATCATTACAACCATTTTGAACAGACTCTGTTCTAAGTACCCTTTTTCTACAAAGACACCATTTTTCGTAAGTACAAAGTTGTTTAACTGGAACACTAGTCTAAAGCTGACCTTGACAAGTGTCAATCCAGAAACTAGGTTCTTCCTAATGTTGAGAACATGGAGCACATCAATGAGCATTAGCTCCTTCCCAGATGTCATTTTCAGAACAACTTTCCCGAGTCTGACAATCAGCGATGTCATGGAATTGCACATATAAAGCTTTCTTTCACTTATCAGAGTATACTTAGAGAACATCGCCTTATCAGAACAGATATAACGTGTTACTCCAGTATCGAACCACCACTGCTTCGGGTTGTCCTCCACCGTGTTGGCTTCAAACATGACCACAGTGAGATTCGGTTCCATGTCATCAGAAGTTGCGACCTGGTTTGCAGCATCCTTCTGACCCTTGGTTGGTTTCTTTGGGCATCTACAATCTTTGGACATGTGTCTTGGCTTTCCGTAGTTATAACACGAGCCCTTGAATTTCTTGCCTTGAGCCTTCTTTTTTGATTGCTTCGGCTTCTTGGCATTCAACTCAACCAGGTTGGACATCTCGTCGACAGCCCGCTTCGTTCCTCTGGAGTCGGATAGCTTTCAATTATCCTCCTCTATTCGTAGCCTTAGAATCAGGTCTTTAAGCCCTATCTCCTTTTGCTTGTGCTTGAGGTAATTTTTGAAATCCTTCCACGATAAAGGGAGTTTCTCGATTACTGCAGCTACTTTGAATAACTCATTCAGTTTCATGCCTTCGGTGTCTAGATCATGCAGTATCAGTTGCATGTCTTGGACTTGAGATGTCACACTTTTGGAATCCACCATCTTGAAATCCAGAAACTGATCGACGATAAATTTCTTCAATTCAGCACTTTCAATTTTGTATTTCCTTTTGAGTGATTCCCATAGAGATTTTGTCATCTCCATCGGACTATACACGTTATACAACGTGTTGTCCAATGCGTTGAGAACGTAGTTGCGGCATAGGAAATCTCCGCACGACTACGCATAGCATGCAGCCTTACTATTGGAATCACCTTCCGTAGTGGCTGGCGGATCTTCACGCAAAAACTGTACGAGGTTTAGCGTCGTCAGATAGAACAGTATCTTCTGCTGCCATTGTTTGAAGTCGGTTCCATTGAACTTTTTTGGCTTCTCTCCATGTGGAATGACGATCGAAAAGTCGTTGATCACAACCATATCAATTTGCACAATATCATTTTACGATTGTTTGTTGATTGATGCCAGGGAGGATGCAAACTGATATCAGATCGTCGAAGCTAGTGTTCAACACTATCTTCGTAACGCTACAGGTACTTTCGGATAGCAGCAATTCATTTTCCAAGATACAATGACGACATCTCGAAATAGTAGCACTTTAAATTTCGAAACCAAGGAACTTTTTCGTAGGCTTTTTAGACTCCGAATGCATGCACAAGATGAGATATATGTTTATTGAAAGTGCAAAGTGCGCCAACAAAGCGTCCATTGCGCGCGTGTGCGCGTGGCGGGCTGCGGGCTCACACGTGCAAGCACCTGCTCACTCGTGAGAAAAGAACACATAAGCTTTTATGTTAACTCCATTAACACAACAACATTAATAAAGAAGGAAAGCTTATCGAATTTTACCGATGTAAGACTATTCCCCATGCACTTCCTTCTATAGCATTAATTAATAATTAATGTGATTCTGGATTAACTTTAAATAATTAATTTCTCATTCACCCTTAATCAGTTTTGAACAAATTAATAGTCTAGATCTATCTATGCAAAACATATATTTCAATTTTGAAGTCAATTTCAATTTTCATCGATGGATGACACTCCATTTTTTCATAAAATCGTATTGATCTTTTAAGGTTCAATATCCAACAAGAATTAGCCAAAATAAGCGCTAAGTGACCCACGGAAGTTTCCCACCGGTCACCAAGGTAAATCGGAAAGCACACGCAATGGCCAACCCAGATGCCCAATATCCTTTGATTGCGATCCCATTTGGAGAAAAATTCTTGCAAATACACCGTAGTTGGGGATCAAACCGCGGATGCCTGGGTGACAACCTGGATGAACAAGATGAACAAGAAAGATAATACATCACGTATGGTTACAATGCAAAAAATTGGAGTTCATATAAACCTCCTAGATGATAAAGAAAGGTAATTGACCATACGATAATATTACCCATATGATAAAAATTGCCATATCAGTATCGTTTCCATAATTTGGGAGGTAGACGATTTTCTCTTTTGATTTACCTACTCGATAAATTCGAACAATAATTTATACATACTTAAGTCCAACCTTTAAAATATTTATCTTTATTAAAATTCAAATTTTGAGTCTTTTATTTATTTTCTAAGTGTTTTACCTGTATCATACTCGTGGAGATGCTTATGTAGGGGTAAGCAAAAATTCAATTAAATCGATCGAATTTAAAAATTTGATTCTATTATTTTAGAATATCAATTTTTTGCTAAAAAATTATTTAATTCTGTTCGATTTTGATTTTAACATTCAATATTCGATTAAACTGAATAAATCAAATTAATCAAAATAAAAAATAATCGATAAATTCATAAGTAATTTATAAATCCTTAACTAATTGGTAAATCTTCTATAATACTTTAAAATTTTAATGATTTTGGTTAATTTGATTTTCAATCGAATTAACTGATATTTTATTAGTTCGGTTTGTTTGTTTTTTATTTGAAAATTTGATTGGTTCGGTTAGTTCAAAAAAATTTAATTCAGTTCAATTTTGATTAATTCAATTTAATTCAATTTTAATCGGATACTCGTCCTATGCTTATGATACTTTTAAGCAAATGGACTAGTTACACCCATCTTATATGAGTAAGGGCATCTCCAATCCACTAGAGCTCTAAATGGGCTTTTTTGTAGTTTCAAATATACACATCAAATGTATAAAATCTATTACTCTCTCCATGATAAAAAAATCTTCTTACAGATCTCAAACCTCATTGTTAATTAATTATTAACTCACATAATTAATTTTGAGAGAGAAAAAAAGTAGCTTAATTTGAATTTCACTACTATTCTTAAACTAAAAACTTCAAACTCCATGCCCCCAATAATTCGAGTTATTTTGTTAAACTTTGTAGTTTCACAAACCTTTCCGAAAATCTTTCATTCGAGATCCCCTAACTCCGTGGAGCCCTATGAGTATTATTCCTCAACATTCCCACCTAGCTACATATTTATTCTTATTGAATTAAACTTTCAACAACGTCAGAATTAAGTTTGAACTGTGTCATCCTTCACACTTAATTTTGCCCATTAAATACAAATCACTTACCTAACATGTTTGCCAAACATAAAAAACTATGATTATCTAATCATGAATGAGGGACTAATAGGTGTTTAAGTCTAAATTCTTGAAAATCAAGAGGGAATATCCTAAATTAAATGAGGAGACTTCTAAGAACCCAAGGTTTAATTAATCGAGCCCTATAAAAGAAGTGGTGAAGCATTATAAGGTGTCACTCCGTCTTCTTCCTCCGCAGAATGACAGACAGGGCGCTGCGCTGCGCTGCTATCTGCAATGCGCTGCATGTCGCAGTGTTGCAGCCTGACCTTAGCAGAAAACTCGCATGGGGTATCATGCTCTCAGCTCTCCACTGTCGTTAAATGTGAAACTGGAGAATTTTATAGAAAGTTGGGAATGACAATTCAGTCAGTCAAAATAACAAGGCTATTAAATGCATGGAACTGCGTGACTGAGTTGATGATGCCGGAATCTGTCATTGTTCTCCAACTCCTTTCTCTACGCACAGTCAGCTAATTTGATCCAGTCCAGAATTCAATTAGAGTGGACAAATTTTTACTGTAAATGCCAGAGAGATAAAACAAGACAGAAATATTTTATATGCCCATTGAATTCATGGTTCTGGTTGTTTGTCAGCTAGTTAAATGGTATTAATTCAAACTTAAATCGGCTCGAGTCTTTGATCTTTTTTAACGGTTGTGGTGGTGGTTGCAGGGGAAGCAGCCACAAGCTTCTTCTCCATAGAGAGGAGTGCTCTGCTTACTCTTCATGTTATAAGCCTGCTCAGAAACTCTCTGCAACTGTTGAGAATGCTGCAGCTGAGCTGCTGCTCTTCGTTCCTCAGCCCTTCTATGAACGATTGTCATTTTCTTCATCAGTTTCTCTTCTAAGTTTGATCTCATCTTTTGTATCTTCACCTGCGTAAATGTGTTTACCATTCAAAATATTATAAGCTCATCAGATCATACGACGATCCTTGAGATTGTTTGGTATAATATTGCGTGTATTTAAATAATTAACCATGATATGAAGCAACATCACAGAACTGAAACATTACCTCTAACTTTCTTGACTGTGCTTCAGCTTTTGCATTCTGGAGGTTTACCCAAGCTTGAATTTTTGCTTCTTCACTCTGAAATCTGAGCATGTTAACAAGAAAAAAGTCCAAGTTTCAAAAGAAGTTGAATCTGAACATCAAAGGAAATACGAATTGGTGCTGCGAACCTGATACAGATCTTTGCTCGCTCCTCGTCTTCCCATGAAGTAGTAGCCTTCTTTCCACCACTTATTTCCAAATGCCTCAAACTTTTAGACAATTCTTCTTCTTCCTCTTCTCTAGAACTCCAGTTGGAAACAAGTGAGTCAAGCTTGGCCAAGTGACAATCTTGGAGCTCAGAAATGTCAATCCCGGCGTTGTATGGAACCAAAGGGCCGGACCTGTCTTCCGGAGTGTTGTGTCTCGCCGGCGAAGTGATCTTTATCGGAGTGTGGCATCTCGTCGTCGAAGAGCTGCCCGTAGGAGTCATTTCAGTGCCGATATCTCTGCGTAGAACTTGAACCTCTGCTACAACTCCTGCTGTGCAGTTTTTCAATGATTCCAAGTATGAACTTCTGAACAAAAAACCTTCTTTTGAGGGATCCGAGAATCTGAAGTTTGAGTACGTTGATTCCACATTATCTGTAAACTTATCTGAAAAAAAAAACTTGATGAATGAAAGAACATGCTGGCCTTTCATGTGCGAAGAATTAAGGCAATACAACAAACCTTTAAGAAGTACATGTGTAGATGCTCCACTGAAAGCAACATTTGTGCCAGTAGACATGTATGGCCCATCCAATCCTGTGTTGGTTAAGCTTGGAACCTTGTACTCCATCAACTTCACCTGGTTCTCAGCAAAGGCATCATCTTTCTGCAAGACACCATCATTTTGTTTGTAAATCCTTGACATCTCTGTTGGCTTTTTAACATGAGCAGGTGATTCATGGCAAGGACTACCAATCAGCCACTTCTCTGCATCGTCCCACTTTGAAGGAACGTTCTTCCTCGTAATGTGCCCGGGGCTGAAGCTGACGAGTGACCTACCAGGTGTTACGGGAGCTTCGATCCTCCTTTGTGCCATATAATTTATCCCCTCTCTGCTTCTCTTAACTGAAGCATCAAACAGGTTTGTGTTTTCATCAGCCATCTTGGTGGTGGTCATTGAGAAGGCCTTGAGAAAATCTGAGCCCTCATCTTCAAATGGATTTTGTCTCTTGATTAAGCCCTACAAGGTATTAACAAAAGTGTTCAGCTCAATCATTGCAACATGAACTGGCCACTAGAGAGAAGAAAAAAAGTGCTGAAGGCGTTTACTCTCCCACTCCCAGTGGCTGAAGAAACAGAGGAAACTTGCATCTTTGCAAGGGCATCGAGATCCATCGAAGGCTGGAAGCTTATGGGGTTTCTTTCCCCTTCACTTTCTATCCTCGAACGAATCCTTTCTAAAACCAAAAGACGCACTGCCCTCTCTCTGTTTCCTGCCCAGAAGCTTGTCAGGCTTTAGCAGATGAGAACAGAACAGCTGATAAGTACCCGAGAGCCAAATGGCTTCTCTTTGACCGCCACAACAATTGTGCCCCTCTATAGGAAGGCATAGGGAGCACCTTGAGATAGACCCGTGGATGAACGACAAGTCTAGCTCGAACAGTTTGAATCCTGGGAAAGTTGGGGTTGAGCTCGTCTCAATACTCGAGCAATATGAGTATTTTATACTGCTGTCTTGCACACCGATTGCACCATGGATTTTAATCGGGTGATGCGAAACTGGTTTTAGAGTTGTTTACAAGCTTGGTGCGAGGCCTGGAGTTGGTTGGCGTGCGGGAGGAATGTGATCCAGCAAGGATAAGAAGACAGCCAGGTTCTCTGTGCTTTCAAGGACTTCTGATATTTCTTTTGTCAGCTCTCATGAAAGGAGACAACTGCACTTGATGCAATCCTCGCTCTCGATATAGCTTTGACTAGTTTTCCAAATCCACACAAAACCACAATCGATCATTCAATATAATAATCAGATAATAATACCATATTTAATTGATCGTAGAGTGCAGGGTGACATGAACGAGTTTACATGCTTGCATGCAGCATGATAATTTATTAATTCGTGCTCAATCCCAGGGAGAAGGGGAAGCCCGTGGCCTGCAGCCAGTCGGCGCCAGCGATAAAGTTCCCCGGAGTGAACTCCTCCGCCTCGCTGGCGCTGCTGATCACTCTGTGCCCTTTCCACTTTACGCGGCCGCCGGTGACGGAGCCGGGGCCGGTGTTCCGGAACTCCCCGTAATATAACGTGTCGAGCGCGAAGGGCCCGTCCCACTCGTGCCAACCCTCCGCCTCGATGACGTCGCTGATCTCCGACTCCAACACGACAGTCCTGGCGTACATCTTCCAGGGGCGGCCGAGGTAGGTCTTGAAGGAGGCGGCGACGGGGGCGAGGTCGGGCGCGGCGGTAATGCGGGAACGGTGGATGACGATTCCGGTGGGCTCGTTGGGGTCCTCGCGCCCGGAGGCTGTGATCATGTTCTTCTGGCCAGGGCCTGGGCGGCGAGCTTGGATGTCGCAGTCCTGGAAGACGGCGGCTGCGCTGCCGAAGATGAAGTCGATGGTGCCCTGGACGAGGCAGCTGCGGAAGAACTGGCGGAGTGAGTGCACGTAGAGCGTGTCCTGATGGCCGACGATGTCACAGTCGTAGAAGGCGGAGAGGTCCGCGCCGACGCGGAGCGCCACCGCCTGGTGCTTGGCCGGGCCGGCCGTGTTCTCGATACGCAATCCACGGGCCAAGAAGCCCTCCCCCACCACGGCTGCGCAAAACAAAATTATGTTTTTATAATTTTTAACAATTTCAACTTTACCCTTTAAATAGAAGCGAAATGTGAAGCTCCGGGGGTTCCTTGAAATTTGACAGGCATCTTTTTAAATATTTCCTAACATCAGGGTCCGATTTAACTATTTGTTGATGCGAAATGTCTGACAACCCATCAGCCTACAAAGTGCGCTGCGAATCAAGTCACGTGAAGTGCCTACTCTAATAAGATAAAGGAAACAAACGATTCGTCCTCGATCGTGTTCAAATATTTGGCAAATGAACTGGCCTCTCTGTTTATACGCAGACAAGATCATTCTCACATCTGCGAACCCTAAATTCCACAAGTCTCCTCCCGCAATTATATTTTTATATATATTTAAAATTTGTTAGGTATATTTAAAATTTATATATTGAGTCAGATTCCGATCGGATAGTGATCGGAATCAAATGAATTTCGATCGGAAACAATGAAATCATGCGTGCGCCCATTGTCGGCCGCGATCTGGCAGATTCCGGCCAATTGCGGCGGAAACCGGCCGAGGGAGGACCGCCATGCAACGGCGGCTCGTCCTCTGCCATTCTGCAATCGTGATTCGGTTGGAAACAGGGCCGATCGCGATCGACAGTGGCGCGCGCCACTGTCGATCGCGGTTGGTAGTGATCGCGATCGCGCACCACTACCGACCGCGATCGCCCTGTTTCTGACTAAATTTGTCAGATTCCGATCACTATCTGGTCGGAATCCGGTGCCAGCCGAAGCGCCGATGAGTGACACATCAATCACAACCGAGACGGGCGGTCGGATAGTACGGCGAGGACGGAGGCAGTGGCAATGGGTCAAGGAGTCACCGACGGGGTTGTCGCGCAATATAGCAATCTCGCTATTTGGGTTATAGAAATTAAATCACCGGAGCTCGCTATTTGGGTTATAGAAATTAAATCACTCACCTAACGTGGCCGACCGGAAAGTGGTGCTACCGTCCTTCACGTTACGGTTTCCGGTTATCACCGTCGTCTTCCTCCCATCACCGACGAACATCAAATTCTTCTTCTTCTTCGGTACCTCCACATTCTCCTCGTACGTCCCGGCTTGGATTTTTATCACGTGCCGCTTCTTGCTTTTCGACGGCGCCGCCTCTACAGCCTCCTGCACCGTTCTATAGTCTCCGCTTCCGTCCCCTGCCACCACCGCGTCCGCCGCTACTTCCTCTGACTCCAAACGCCGCCTGTCGGCGTTTCTCATCCATTCCGGCCACACCTCCCTGTTCCGCCCCATCGTCCTCCGCCTCCAGCCGCCGCCGTTGACGGAGAGGTTCTTGATCATCCCGAGCGCGTTGCTACACATGTGCGTCACGTGGGTGAGCTCGACGACCAGGCTCTGGCGGAGATGGCGGTCGTTCTGGCTGTGGGAGAAGCCGTCGAGGCAGGACTCCTGGTTCGTCATGGCGGCGGACACCAGGATCTCCGGGTCGACCAAGAGGGAGTCCGGTATGTGGGAGGAGGAGGCGGCGGAAGGGGCTGCGGCGGCTGCGAGGCAGCGGAGGTGGGTGGTGGCGAGTCGGAGCTCGTCGAGCGAGTCGTCGAACATGTCGAGGCAGTCGGCAAGCGCAGTGCGCTCGCGAGTGGTGAGGTTGGGTCTGGCGGATAAGCTATGGATGTGGAGAACGGAGCGGTGGACAGCGGAGTAGGTGAGGTTGAGGGAGGCGAGGATGACGTCGGTGTGGGAGGAGATGGAGGCGAGGAGTGAAGGTGAGGAGGAGATGGAGGAGCGGCAGACGGCGGGGTAGCGGGTGCCGGCGCAGGAATTGTGGAGGATGGCGTGTGCGGCGACGGTGGTGGTGGGGGAGGAGCATTTGGCGGCGATGGCGGAGATTAAGGCAGCGACGATGAGGAGGGAAAAGCAACCATCGGAGACCTTCCAGTGAGGCGCCATGTTTTAGTGAAATTGTCAGTCTTTCACATCTCTTATAAAAGCAAACTATACAGTGCCTCTATAATATTAATATTTATGTAAAACAAATTTAAAACATTTAGTGGCATTGTCGGTGTTTTACTTCTCTTTGAAAGGTGCTTTCCATATCAAATCTACGTTTCAACTGTTAAAAAATAAATAAATAAATAAATCTCAATCCGTCTCATGAACTCAATTTCTGGGGTGGTCGATTCGATCTTGAACTTAATCCCTGAGGTGGCCGATCCGGTCCTACGGAAGTTTCCCACTGACCACCAGGATATATCGAGAAGCGTATACGACGGCCAATCCAGATATCCTACCATTACACCATTGTTCCGGGGACTACGTTTCAACTGTTAAAATCCATGTGAATTAGAGCCTAGAGGTAAATAATTTGGATCGCTTTTTAAGAATACTCGTTAGAAATTTGAATCAAAATTAAAGTCACGTGCATAATATTTTTATTTTATTTGGTATCCACTTTCGCAAGATGATTAATTTAACTATCCATTTTCATTAAATTTTCTCTTTCTCGGATAACAATGAAGATGAAAAAGCTTCTTATAACTTTATTTTTACAAGAATAAATACAAATACAAATAAAATTAAAAATAATTTTACAATGAAATTTTTTTTTTGAATGCTTTCCTATTATTTGAAATAGTCTCTTGTTGTTGATTCAGAAATGAATTAGCACTTTGTTATAGAATCTCCAAGAATCAGCCCCTCCTATTTGCCTCGAAATCCTTTTTTAAAGATTATTTTTTGGATTGATTTTTGTCAACCAATCGATTAGCTTTACTCATTAATTGATTACCACATTAAATCCAACCGATTAAACCTATAGAACAACTATTTACTTGACCAATAAATTGGAAGCTTCTAGTCGAACTGAACAATTGATTCTGAAGCTTTTTGTTCGATGGTCACAGTCAAGCAATCAATTGCACCAATCAATTGTTTGACGCCAATCAATTGATAGCCAACCTAAATCTTAAATTTTGAGTTTAAGGTTTATCAATTGATTGGTGAACTCATGCAACAAACTCGAAATTCCTGATTTAGAGTTTGTCAATCGATTGCTATGTCACACCAATTGATTGATGACCATAATTTTAGCCTTGTTAAGGCTAAAATCGCATTCTGCCTACTATCTGGTTAACCTCAACCTATTAAAACTTTCTTTGCATAACATCCGATCATCCGTAACTTACTTCGGATTTTTCGTTGCCTAATATCCGATCATAGTGTCCGATCAATTCTGACCCACTTAGACTTTTCATTTCATGTCAAGTGTTAAGTCTTTCATGACCCATTTGGACTTCTCCGATCATCAAGTGTCCGATCAACCGTAATCCACTTGAATTTTTTATCTCATGCCAAGTGTTTGGTCCTTTGTAATTCACTTGAACTTTCTCGATTACTGAGTGTCTGATCAATCGTAACTCACTTAGATTTCTCTTGCTAACTCTTTGTTAGATTTTTGATCACCAAGTGTTCAATCAATCATGATCCACCTGGACTTTCCTCTTTGTGTCAAGTATCTGATTTTCATGATTCACTTAGACTTTTTGATCGTCAAGTATTCAATTAACTTTAATATACTTAACTCTTGTTCATCGTCAAATATTCGATCAAGTTTGATCTATTTGACATATAACTAATTAATATATTAATCAAATATCGAAATTCAATTCGAATCAAATTGTATTTGATCAACGTTGACATAAAATTGATTGCACCAACACAAACCTCTAAATTTATTTTTTACGATTTCTTACTATTAATTTTATAATTTTGTTATGTGCGTAAGCATACCATATATATTGAACTATATATAATTATTTGGGTGATAATATAAAATAATTATATTCTTACCTAAAACATATCATTCCTAGCATTAAGATTTGACAATTATTTATTATCACTGCCAAATGTCATAGGTACAATACACATATCGTCCAATATATATTATTTTCTAGTATAATTTTGATAAATTATAAGAATTATAATTTATCTGAATCTTCATTTGAGCCATTAAAGGATATGATCGGACTCAATTAAATTAAACTCTAATAAATTAATTTTAAATTAATCAATTCTTAATTAATTAAAATAATTTATTAATCACATTTTATTCGAGATTGTACTTTTAATCTAATTGAGATCACTAAAGTTTATAATCAATAAATATATTTTCCTATCTCACAATTGAAATATTAATTTTTATTTATTATAATTACTTATCAATTATTTTTGTTGATAATTTTATCAAATCTTATCATATTTTTTATTTTAAAAAAATTAACACGGTGACAAAATTTTGTAAGAAAAAAACTATAAAAAATATTAAATGATATTTTTAATTTTTTAGAAATCAAAATTAATATAATTATTAATTATATTTTAGGTGAAGGGAAAGAGAATGAAAAATATTACTTATGACTACAGACGAGAGGAGAAAAAATCAAGGTAAATTTATTTAAATTTTTACTTGGTAAAATTTAATATAATTACTTATAAAATATTGTTAATGATATTTAATTTTATTTATTAAAATTATCAATTAAAATTTGTCTAGTATCTTTATCAAATTTTATTAGTAAATCTTTTTTTTAAATCTCCTATACTTTAATACATAATTTATTTACAGAATAATATATTTGATTAATAAATATTTTTAATTAAATAAATAAAGTTAAATTTGACTAATAAATTTTAAAAATATTAGTTAAATTTAACCAACAGTGATAATTATTATAATGATAGTTAATATATACTTTTAATCATTATTTTAAAATTTTTTTATTGTTCAATTTTAATTTTTATAAATTATCAACTAAATTTATTTGATAAAAAATATTTAATTGATAATTAATCATTTTTTAGTATTAAATATATTTTGATGAAAAAAGTTTAAATATAAATTTTTTTTAGATGTCCAAATTTTAAAAGTATTTTTATAAAAAAATATATTTAATTACTAATAAATATGATTAATAAATATTTTTAATTTACTAGTCAAATCTAACTTTGAGAAAAATATATATATAAATTACAAACGATATTCAATTTTGTCTGATAAAAATGAAAATTACCGGCCAAATTAAATTTTAATCAGTAAAAAACTTACAGAAGAACTTACGTAGAGAGATGTGGAATATAAAATTTAAGAGGTGCGACTAAGTCAGTAAAAGAAAATTTTAAATTTTCCTCTACTTTACCGCATTTTCATTAAATAATTAAAAAAGTGTTTAATTTGGTCGTATCGAGAAACTTCTTATCATTGTCGGATGAAATTTGACTTGTCAAAAAATTTCAAGCTTGACGATTGATGGAACTTGTGTGGGGCTCAACTTCCACAACTTAAACAACGACGTACCCTCAATTCACCTGCCGTCTGCTGCCTCATACCCCAATCTTCCACAACTTGAAATAGTAGATATGTAGTTGAGTTAGTGAGATAATATTGAAGTTAGTGATGGATGTAATGAGTTAGAGCAACTGCAATGGACGTGGCGTTATAACATATTCAATGTTCTGAACGTGTTAAATATCTCTCTCCTCTTTCACTCTTCCACGTCCTTTCCTCTTTCTTCCACATCACCCTATTAACGCGTGATTAACGCGCGTTGCAGATGCTCTTAGTGGTTAGTAGATGCAAAGTTAATGGGGGTATGTAATTAGTGGTTTATTTAAGTATGTAATTAGCCTATAAATAGGTTATGTTTTATCAATGATGTAGTGAAGTTTTTGTTTATCCCCTTTGTTTATTCTTGACCTTTTATTATTATATATTCTTTTTTCTTAACAATGGGATCGGAGCATGAAGTTTTAAGTGTCCTGAGTTTGCAATTATAATCAATAGAGTTTCCCAACCCCTCATTTCCACTTTTAAAGGAGAGTATTATGAGTTCTCAATATCAAAATGAAGACTTTATTCAGATCTCCAGATCTTTAGAATTGATAGAGAGAGGCTTTGACAATAAGAATGTTGATGAAAATCAATTAAGGGAGCTAGAACGGAAAGAAAGATTCAAAAGCATCATTCATCCTTCAACAAAGGAGATATGTGAAATATTATAAAAAGAATTTCAAAGCTCTTTTAAGGTAATAACAGTGAAACTCCATACTCTCAAAAGTGAGTTTAAGACCTTACTTGACCTTACTCATGAAAGATGATGAAACATTGCAAGATTTTTTTAATCTGAAGTAATTTCACTTATCGGTCAAATGAGATCTTATGGAGAAAATATAACCGATGCAATTATTATTCTCAAAGTTTTACAAAATTTGACGCTAAAATATAATTATATAGTAACTGCAATTGAGGAAATTAAAGATCTCTCTCTTTTCTTTTCTAATGAATTAATGAGTTCTTTGAAAGCTCATAAGCCAAGGCGAAACAGATTAGTTGAGAAGAATGAAGAAAACGATATATATTTCAAGCTTCTTAAGTGAAGGGGGAGATAGGAAAAAAAAAAGTAAGACTCTACTGATAGAGGATATGGAAGAAGAGGTTTTCATGGTAGAGGATGTAGTAGAGATAGAGCAAAAGGTCATCCTCATGAACAAGAGAGGCAA
This sequence comes from Curcuma caesia, assembly GCA_037834155.1. Taxonomy (NCBI): domain Eukaryota; kingdom Viridiplantae; phylum Streptophyta; class Magnoliopsida; order Zingiberales; family Zingiberaceae; genus Curcuma; species Curcuma caesia. The sequence continues at coordinate 3,523,847 of JBBMKF010000074.1, read as the reverse complement.
TTCACTAGGAATAAAAAATAAAATAAAAATTCCATTTAATGTTATGGTTGCAAAAAATTTAGGCATATAAAGGCAAATTGCAAGGATGACTCACAAGCAAATTATATGAAAGAAATAAAGAAGAGATGAAAGCAAGTTATTTATGGTTGCTCCCATTCTAACGAAATTCAAAATGATGTTTGACTTTTGGATAGTGGATGTTTGAACTACATAATTGATAATAAGTCATTGTTTAAAGAGCTTAATGAGTCACAAAAGATACAAATTAGACTTTGAGATAATAAACAAATTCAAGTTAAAGATAAAGGCACTATTATTGTGGAAATCAGACTTCGTAATCAATGAATGTTGTGAATATACATGGAGAGAGGCTCTTTCACATACCTAAACAAGCAGGGGTGCAAATCTAGAACTCGAATTCTACTAACACCAAGTTAGAAAAGGAGTGTCAATTTGATAATTTATTAAATGATGGATGCTCTTTTAATTTTTGCTTGATAATTTTCAGTGTCATCTATTGAAGGATTTGATTGTCCCTTAAAAATAAGGTTATCAATGCTAACCTACATGTGTTATTATTTTTAGAAAATGACTCTATATGTTTAATAAAAAAAAAGGTGGGTATGTCACTTCAACGATCCCTCTAGAGTTGACCTCATGGGTATGGAGGAAGATAAATTCAGGTATACAAGTTAGAGGCGCATGGTGGGGTGAATAATAGGTTATGAGTTTCTACGAAATTCAATCTTGGCTGTTACACCAAAATTATCATGCACTCATCGTCTGCGTTACACCCTGAGGGCAAAATCTATATATTTAATGTATCTAGTGATAATTGTGTGGTTTTCTCTCATGATGTTGATCTAAGTTAATTATAAGTAATATAATCGTAATAAATATTTGATAGTAAAAGTGGGATGTTATTGTTAGGATCGGTTGGTTCACTAGAACGGGAGTAAATAGTGTTTCTCGATTTTTCTTGATCTTTCTCTGCACAGAGATTAGCGGAAGCAAAAATATAAAAGAAAAAGCAAGAGATCAACGCTAACCCGGTTTGTTTACTTGGTATCCACCCCCGCAGAGGTGACTAATCCAAGGATCCACAAGCACGCACACACCCGATGCACTATGAATCTTCTCCTTCTCGAAAAACCTCGAAGGCGGAGAAACCTTTACACTTCTTTCGATCTCCTCAAGAATGATATAAAATAGTGTTTGAGAGGAGAGGAAGAAAGCAGAGAATGGAGAACACAAACGTTCTCAAAAGAAGCACAAAGTAATAAAAGAATAGCGAAGAAGATGAGTTGTTCTCGTGCAGGCTTCTTTTATAATCTCTGCAACATCAGTCGACTGCTGGCA
>JBBMKF010000074.1:3472184-3484231 GCA_037834155.1 Curcuma caesia | reverse complement strand
GTAGCCTCCAAAAATCGTTGTCGTAGGCTCCAATCAACCTCTCAAAGACATCGATTTTTGTTAAAACTGTTGTAAAAAGTAAAAGACATCGATTTTGGCATAAAATCGATGTCTTTTAAGTGTTGTTTATTACCGATTTTCTTATAGTGGTCCTACAACTTTAAGACAATCGATTATTTCATATATTTATCCTAATGTACTCTCGTCCGTGCCTACTCTTAATAAATTACTAGAGTTTTCATCTACTAAATGGTATATTGACACTAGAACAACTAATCATATTACATTAGATTACAATATCTTTACAGAAATAACGGCATACTATGGCTCGGATATAGTACAAATAGGCGATGACTCAGGTTTACAAATTACCAATCTTGGAAACATATATATTCATTTATCTAATCATACTTTTCATATGCACAACATCTTTCACGTCCCATCTATTACTAAAAATTTATTCTCCGTGTGTCAAGTTTATCTTGATAACAATGTCATTTTTGAATTTCATCGTAATCATTATTTTATAAAAGAAAGAGGAACAAATACTATCTTATTTTATGGGGGAATTAAACATGACCTTAGGTATCTTTAAAATTCTTCAATCAAAGCTTTCATTGGTGAACGTACAAATAAAACAGCTTAGCATGCCTGACTTGGTCATCCTTCTCTTCGCATTATTTAGTCGATCATCAATAGGTATGATTTATCTACTTCCTTTACCTCCTCTCCAGTTCATTCATGTAGGGTCTGCATGGAATCTAAAAATAATAAGTTACCTTTCTCTTCATCTGATAATGTTTCTAATCTTCTACTTAAATTAATTCATCCGGATGTTTAGGGCCCTACACCTATTTTATCTAATTGAGGTTTCCTATATTATATTACTTTTATTGATCATTTAGTAAATATACATGGTTTTATCCTATGAGAAGAAAATTTGATTTATTGGACATATTCTGTTATTTTCAGAAACAAGTTGAATGATATTTTAATTACAAAATACTCTCTGTTCATTTTGATTGGAGAGACGAATATCAAACTCTCCATCATCGTCTTGTCTCTTGTGGAATTGTTCATCGAGTCTCAAGCCCTCATACATCAGAGAAAAATAGCTCTATTGAGAGAAAACACAGATATATTATAAAAACTGCCTTTGCTCTTCTCCATTATGCATTAGTTCCATGTAAATTTTGAGATGAAGCTGTTTGTACTACAACATATCTTATAGATCGACTTCTTACCCCATTGCTCAATTAGAAGTGTTCTTTGAAAAAACTTTATAATCAAACTCCTTACTACACTTTTCTTTGAATTTTTAGTTACGCATGTTATTCGTGGTTACACCCCTACTCCAAACACAAACTTGATTCTCGTTCACTATAATATATTTTCCTTGGTTATAGTAATTTACATCATGGGTATCATTGCTTGCATACTAACAGGATGAATATATATTTCATGGCATGTTACTTTTAACGAGTCTTTATATCCCTTTTCAACAGCTTCTTCAATCTCTCCTCCAGATATAAGTGGCACCTTTTTGATGCTACCTAACATTGTAGGATGTGATTGCATCTTATGTCCTACTCCGGGGCTCTCTAATAACTCTCCTATATCATCATAATCACCTCAAGTTGCTGCTCCGACAAGAGCAAGACACACTAACAATATCAGAAGAGATAATATGTTGGACCTTGTTCCATGTCCAATTTCAGAAGCTTCACCAACCATAGATAATATGATTTCTGGCTCTAGATCCTCAAATAATATAGATCGATCATCAAAATCACCATGTCAACCCACTTCTTCATCGGCATCAATAAGTGATTCAAATGATAGTACTCCTCATCATATGCTTCCCTTAACTAAGATCTATGCATGTTGCCCACCAATGACATGTTGGTGTAAGGCGCACTAGGTTTGACCCTAGAGTTTCGATGTTTGACAATATACCTAGGTCTGATCAGTTTGACCAAGGATTAATCCAAACAAGATCTAATGTTTGGATGTGAGTGAAGTCTAGCCAGGTTAGTTTGACCAGATGACTAGCGAGAAGTCCTAGTCGGTTAGACTAGGCAGTGGAAGTCTTGATCTGGAAGAATAGGCAAGGAAGTCCTAGTGAGTGAAACTAGGCAGGGAAAGTTCTAGTTGTCAGCTAGGCAAAGGAAAGTCGTAGCTGTAGGCTAGGCAAAGGCAAGTCCTAGTTTGGAGGATTAGGCAGAAGTCTTAGCAAGGTCAAGTATATCAAGTGCAAGTCCAAGTAGTGCCAGGAGGACCGGGAAGCATTGCAAATATCCAAGCGAGTAGGGTCAGGAGGACCAGAGGCTTGGTGGAATTCTAGACAGTCAGAAGGACCGGTAGCCTAGCAACAAATCTTGGGGGCCTAGAACCATGGCTAAGCGACAAGTCCAACAATTATGGAGGACTTATTGGCAAAACTTCTCTTAAATGGAGTAGATAAGGGCGTGTTCCTAGTGTGGAAACAGTAGGGATCAGAGTAACCCAGGATTTCGATAGAAATTCGAAGTTAGACCCACAGAGTAAGACTTAGGTTGTTTGCATGCTTGTATACTTGTCTTGCAAGAACCAGGAGCTGGAAGCAAGATGGTGAAAGCATAAGTGAAGCAAACAGAGGCAGCCAAACCAAACATAAGTCAGATGGGTCCAGGCGACTCTATCAGATCCAGTCGACCGGACAGTCCAAGCAACTCGAAGGTGAAATCCAGGTGACTCGATCGGGAAGACTCAGCCCAGATATGATCGAGAAGATCGGATCGGATCAGATCGTATCCAGTCGATCGGATAGGATTTTCAATCGCCTGGAAGGGGCTATAAAAGGAGGTGAACATGAACAACAAGATAATAACTTCTCCAAGACATTCCATTCTTCTAGTGGTACTATTGAACGCGAATGGGGCTAGGCTCTTGCAATCGGGGAAGATCCAGGAGGAATGCATGACACTCAAGACTTTCAGATCGACTTCAATTGTTTGGTTATTTTATTTCTAGTCTTACTTTCTACATTTCAATCTTATATTCTTAATTGGACTGTAAGATGAGTTTCTCCACCTCCGAACGAACGTTCAGAAAGGATACCACTAGTGGATGGACGCCTCCCGTACATAGGCCATGGATGTACTAACCCTTGTGGGTTAGGAACCAAGCAAAAATCTGCGCGTCCTTGCATTCTTTTCTAATAGCGATTTCTGATAGAACGAACAAAAAGCAACGACCGCGCTACCACGCCCCTCTAGCGTGCATCAGATCCTACATGACAACCCAATATCCCCTTCCACAAGCTTTAGTGGTCTCTTGAAAATCTATTGAACCAATTTATTTTTCACAAGCGAACAAGGATCCAAATTTGTAATGACTACAAAATTTTGATGTACTTATTCGCAATGGAACATGGAACCTAGTTCCGCGCACTCCCTCCATGAATGTTGTGGGCTCTAAATGAGTATTCCGCCTCAAGCATCGAACTGATGGTTCTCTTGAACAGTATAAGGCTCAGCTTGTAGCCAAAAGATTTAGTCAACAACTAGGTATTGACTTTCATGACACCTTTAGCCCCGTTATCAAAATTACATCTATCAGATTGTTGTTTTTGGTAGTTGTTATTTCTAATTGACTTGTATAACAACTGAACATTACTAATGCTTTTCTTTATGGTCACTTTGAGGAAACTATATTTATGGAGTAACCATCTGGGTTTATCCATCCATAATTTCCATCTCATGTTTGTCATCTCAAGAAATTCATATATAGTCATTGACAAGCTCCTCGTGTATGATTTCATCGATTATCTAATTGGTTACAAGCTCAAGAATTTTCTGGATTAAAGACGTACACTTCTTTATTCTACAAATATAATGATGGATCTATAATATTTTTTCTTATTTATGTGAATGACATTTTAATAACTGCAATGATCAAAAGGACATTATAACTCTATTAAGTTTTCTCAATCAAGAATTTCCTATTCAAGATTTGGATAATGCTCATTTTTTCTTAGTATTGAACTTATCTAGCATAATGAAGGTTGTCTCCTCTCTCAAAGCAAATATATCATTGGACTTCTCCAAAGAACTAAAATGGATGGAGCACATTCGGTCTCTACACCAATTGCTATAAACTATTGGTACGGGGAGCACCAGATGATCGAACCTTGGTTTTGATAATTTTAAATTAAGCTCTAAGTCCATCTCATCCATTTTTATATTTTCAATAAGTTAGTTATATAGGTTATGTGAGATAATTTATTAATTTTATCCTAGATTAACTTAATTTTAAATTTTAAGACTTGATTGACCTTGAGTTAAATTCAAATTTGACCATTGATCAATTAAGTATACATTTCAGATTTTAGCTTTCAGGTCATAGCAAGGCACAGAGACCTTCTTGGGTATCAAAGTAATGACCACTTTTTAAGATAAAACTAATTTATGAAATTATATACTTAGTTAACCTATTGAAAAACTCCAGTCCAACTAGTTTAGAATGTGACGAGGTTTCTTTAGTTAGTTCTACTTAGCTAAGCAGACTAAGTAGGATACTCCTTACCTCGCTTAACTACCTTAATCAAGTTATCCTAACGTACTATCATCTCACTCCACTCTAGTACTATGTTAAGCAAGTGTCAGTTAAGCCTGTGTCCTTATCCGGCTTAGGTTTAGTTTAAGTTCAAAAAACAAAACAAAACAATCAATTTATCTAACTAAGATGGTTTTTCTATTTGCTCCCCCTAGATCATGACCATGATAAAGTCTGGTCAAATAGTGAATCTGATCCTTAGGGATCCAATATTGGTTCAGTCCATCCTAATTGCTCAAGTTAGGCTTAGAAACTTATGCTTGGACTCTAGGTTTGTTCTGATTAATTAAGGACATGAATGACTTGTTCTGATTGCATTTTGATTTGAATCCAAGTTCGGTTACATTGCACACAACTCGCTGAAACCCAAGAAGCATATCTAGGCCCTCCGACAATGAACTTTTCCAATGAACCTCTAAGTTTGGTAACCTGATTTTTCAGATTGGACTTCTCTTCCTCAAGTTGTTGGACTTGAGTTGAGGTTCCAACCTAAACATGATCGGTTATCAAACTCAGGTTAGTCTGCTCTTTGAGGAGTTTGACCTCCTTTAGAAGTGATTTGACCTGGGTGTTGGATTTTACTAGTTTATTAGTCGACTGATTTAAAAACCAGCGCATGTTTTAACCGCTCGATGCCATCGTGATTCATCCCAAAACCCTAATCTCGCTACTTTCTCCCCGCTGCGAGCTGCGAGTCAACTGTTCTCCTTCTCATTCTCATTCTTCCAGTCACGCTCTGGCATCAACTCTCCCATTTCCTTTTTGGTGGCTCATCCTCCAGCCTCCTTCTCGCTGGATATCTCTCAAGCGTCTGATACGTTGTTATCCTGATAAACCTTACCCTTCCTTCGTTGATTCATGATCAACGGGCTTCGGTGCCAGGTTTAACTCTCATTTCCCATTTTTAGGTTACGTTCGTCGTTGCTATTCTCTTCGTGAAGTCGCTCCAGCTCCCAACTTGTATACATGGATGAAAAATGGCGCCTAAGTAAAATCCTAACCTTACTCTCATTCCATATCTCCATGTTGCCCTGGTCACTAATCCATTATTATTAATGCATTCATGCATTCATATAGACATAAATCTAGGCATATTGAGGCAGGTCAAGGTCCTTCTAGGACCTCTTCTAAGGGCAAGGGCCCTAGCGAACGCTCTAGTTCATTCAAAATTATCCCTGCTCGTTACTTACATGATAAATTCTTTCGTGAGCAATGTCCCGATGTCGTAGACATTATCTCCCACTATCATTTAGAAACCATCATGTTTTGTGACACTCCCATCCATTTAGATTTGGTTGCTAAATTCTATGATAACATCCATTGTGTCAGTAATGACCCTCCCTTGTATAGAACTCATATAGCCAAATGTGACCTTGATTTCTCTCCCACCATTTGGCGTTCCTTTTTGGGTTGTCGTCCGGCCGACAACGACTTTGTCTGTTATCCAACTCTTTACGAGCCTCTTCCAAAGCCTTTTGCTCATTTGACTGTGGGAATTAGAAAACAAGAGAACCACAAAATCACACTTAAGGGAATTAGAAAAAATAACATATACAAAATTGACTTACCAAGCTCCTCAACTAAGTGTTTATTGACATAACAAGCGAAAATCAAGTTGTCGCATAAGAGACTGGGTCACACTCAGGTTAGACTCATCTCAAAGTTGAGTCAAAATAGCTTAGTTAAGGGTCTACCTAAGCTAATCACCTTAGAAAACATAATTTGTAATGCTTGTCAACAAGGTAAACAAACTAAATCAACCCACAAAGTAGCCAACCTGAACCAAATAAATTTCATAGTTGAATTACTACACTTAGACCTCTTTGATTCACATAGGGCTAAGTCACTAAGCGGAAACCAATACTGCTTAGTAATAATAGATGATTACTCTAGGTACACTTGGGTAAAATTCTTAAGAACTAAGGATGAAACTTATGAAAAATTCATAACCTTAGGCAAACTAATAGAAAATGAAAAAGACTAAAAATTAAAAGAATAAGAAGTGACCATGTTGGAGAATTTGAAAATGCTAGATTTAATGAGTTTTGTTAAGATAATGGATAGTACCATGAGTTTTCATCCCCTAGAACCCCACAATAAAATGGAATAGTTAAAAGAAAAAATAGAACCCTACAAGAAGTAGCTAGGTCAATGTTAAATGAATACAATTTAATCAATAAATTTTGGGCTGAGGCAATAAGCACAACATGTTACATACAAAATATATTATTAATTAACAAACACCATAATAAAACTACCTACAAAATATATTATAACAAAATACCCAATTTAAATTACCTGAAAGTATTTGGATGCAAAGTATATATACTTAACATGAAATATTACTTAGGAAAATTTACACCCAAAACCACCAAAGGAATATTCTTAGGATATTCAACAACTAGTAGGGCATATAGGGTCTATGATCAAGATATCCTAAAAGTTGAAGAAACCATAAATATAATATTTGATAAAGGATTTAGCAATAATTAACATAATGAATAAATTGATAATCCACAAAATTAAGAAGAAGAAGAAATTCAACCTAACACAAATACAACTGAACTAGAAGATAGGACTGACCCAAACCTAATCAAACTTAATACGACATGAGCACCGAGACTAAAAGTCAATCATTCACCTGATCAAATTTTAGATGATCCTACCCTAGGGGTTCAAACTAAGTCAGCGTATAGAAACTTGAAACAAATAACACTAATATCCAACATTGAACCAAAGACTATAAAAGAAGTCCTACCTAACCCTAACTGGACAATAGCAATACAAGTGAAATTAGCACAATTTGAATAAAACCAAGTACGAGACTTAGTTCCCATGCCAGATAACAAATCCATCATAAAAAACAAATGGATATTTAGAAATAAAATAGATAAAAAAGGATAAGTTGTAAGAAACAAAGCTAGGTTAGTAGCTAAAGGGTTTAGCCAAGTAAAAGGGCTAGACTATGATGAAACCTATGCACCCATAGCTAGACTTAAATCCATTAGAATGTTATTCGTCTAAGTGGCTCATAAAGGATTCAAGCTCTACCAAATGGACGTAAAATTTACATTCTTGAATGGGTTCATTAAAGAAAAAGTCTATGTAGGTCAACCACCCGGGTTTAAAGATAAAGACCATCCAAATTATGTCTTCAAACTCAACAAAGCCTTATATGGGTTAAAACTAGCACCTAGGGCATGGTATGAAAGACTATCAACATACCTAGTATCTAAAGGTTTTAACCAAGGACTAATACCCCTCTTTATTTGTTAAGATCGTAGAAGAAGATTTCTTCATAGCCCAAATTTATGTAGATGATATTATTTTTTATTCAACCAACACTAAATTTTTAAAAGAATTTATTGAACTAATAAAAAATGAGTTTGAAATGAGTTAGGTAAGTGAACTATATTTTTTCTTAGGATTATAGATAAAACAAATCAAAGATAGTAACTATATTTATCAAACTAAATACGCCAAAGAATTAATTAAGAAATTCGATATGAAAAACTCAAAAGAAATAAAAACACTCATAGCAACAAACACCAATATTAATAGCGACCCAGAAAGAAAATAAGTAGACTTAAAATACTATAGGAGTATAATAAGTAGTCTACTATACTTAATTGTAAGTCGACCTGATATTTTATTTGCAGTAGGTATGTGTGCTAGGTATTAATCAAATACTAAGGAATTTCATCTAACATTAGTAAAAAATGATAATTAGATATGTTAAAGGAACACTAAATGTAGGAATGTGATACCCTAGGAGTACTCACTTTGACCTAGTAAGGTACTTTAACTCAGACTATACTAGTTGCAAACTAGACAGAAAAAGTACAAGTGGAGGATGTCAGTTTCTGGGTCCATGTCTAGTTAGCTGGTGTAGTAGAAAGTAACAATATGTTGCATTATCTACTACTGAAGCAGAGTATATAGCTATGGGGGAATGTGTTGCACAATTACTATAGATGATGCATACATTAACTGACTTCAACTTGAAATACCACAATCTGAAAGTGTTAATTGATAATATCAGTTCAATTAATTTGACCAAGAATCCAATCCATCACTCTAGAAGCAAACACATAGGTCAAACACCACTTTGTTAGAGACTATGTTGCTAAGGGAGAAATTGTACTCGACTATGTTGAGTCCAAATCAAACTTAGTTGATATCTTCACAAAACCCCTGCTTGAATCTAAGTTTAGCATACTCAGAAGGCAATTTGGAATGTGATTGGTAGACTAACTACAAATTTATTTTGTATTGCAAAACTCATGATTTTCATATCTACTACTAAGTTTTTCAAAAGTGTTTTAAAATTTTATTTGTCTTTAGAAAACTTAGTTTCAAATTTTATATTTTCAAAAGTAAAAGGAATATTTGGTCTTAGTCTAGGCACTTCCAATAGAGATCATGCACCTATAGACTTAGGATATCATATTTCATAAAGCATACTAGATAACTTAATTGTATATTGTGAAACCTAAAATGGTGTGACATGTATAGGATCAAAGCCTAGGTTTTTGATTCTTATGTTCATGCATCAACCCAAAACTTGGGCTAAAAACAAAAATCATGGATCAAGTTAAGTGTTTCTGCTTAATAAAAGCTAACTGGAATAATACATTTAAACTTGACTATTTTAGTCAAACTGCTATCTTTTGATAGTCAACCAATTCTAATAAGTTAGGCATGTGCCTAATAGATAATTTTTTTATCTAAGTAATTTTACATAATATATGAATAACATGTTTGAACTCAAACCTAATTTTTCACGCAATTAAAATTTCATGATTTCAAAGTTTTTCTTTCAAAACAACACCCTTAAGTTTTTAATAAATATTTTTTATTATGTCAAAGGGGGAGAGAATGGTCAAGGTCAAGTTAAATTAAAAAAATATATTTTTGGAAAGATTAGAAAATGATTTGGAAATTTTTTCTAAATGTTGCCTTGAATATTTTTCAAAGTGTTTTTAATTGAGAATTTTTAAAATTTAGTTTAAAATTATTTTGATGTTTACAAAATTATTTTAATGTTTTCCAAATATTTTTAAAAAATCTAAGTATGGCTTGAATGGTTTGTAACTAAATTGACAAAAGCAAAAATCATGTCAAGTTCAGGAGGAGAGGGAAAACAAAGGTTTTTTTTAAATTATTTTTCTAAGTAGACTTTAACTTCAGGGAGAGAATCCTGAATTAAGGGGGAGTCAAAAATTTTAATTTTCTATATTCTTGTTGTTGACTTGAAAATATGTCATGACTATTTCATTGACTTACTTACTTATAAAGCAAATGTTTTATTTAATTTGGAACTTATGTTGTCATAATCAAAAAGGGAGAGATTGTTGGTGCAGAGAGTATTTAAATGATCGAACCTAAATTTTGACAATGGAAAAAGGTTCAAGTTAAGTTTGAGAAGTGATTTAATGAGCTAAATTGAGTGTGCAGGTAACAGATGAAAGTCTTAGTTGCGGCTAGGCAAAGGAAGTTTTGATCTGGAGGATTGACCGAAACACCTAGTTTGGAGGACTGGGTAAGGAAGTGGGAAGTCTTGGCAGATCAAAGCACCAAGCAGAAAGTATAGGAGGGTTTGGAGGATTGGACATCTAGCAATGGAAGACTTAGGGGCCAAGGATCAAGGCTGAGCAAAAGTCCAACAAGTCTGGAGGACCAAATTAGCAAAAGATAAATTCTCCCAAGTAGAGTGGCTGAGGGCGCATTATCGGTAAAGGGAACAGTAGGAGTCAGTCTAACTTAGGGTTTCACTGGAAACCTGAAGTCAAGATCAAATAATTTGTAAAAACTGTTACCCTTTCTGTTATCTTTGATTTTGGACTAACTTGTAATGTAGGAAAGGAGGGGCTTAAATTTTATTCTGGGTGCCTTTATTTAGATCCAGGCAATCGAACGGTCCAAGCACCTAGATGGTATCAGGCGATCGTACATCAGCCGAACAGGCCAGCAAGGCAAATGATGTAGCAGAGTTCCAATGGTCGGACACCTCAACCTCCAAGCTCCTGGAGAGGTTCCAAGCGCTCGAATCTAGATAAGGCATTGCGGAGTCAAAGTTGTTCTGATAACCTCCACGCTAGCATAGAAGGGATGCTGGTGCCTAGAAAATGTCGAGTCAACGTCGAAAGTAGATCAATGGAATCACGTGGAGGTGCTCTTATAGGCTCCTGCAAGAGTATGATTGTCATCAAGTAATAAAAAGATATCGAACCATAGAGGCCGTGGAATTTATTACTAGACTAGCACAAAGAGAGTTTGCGAACGTATGAATTTTGGTGTTGGGGAGAGAGAGAGGGAGAAGTGAAGTACCTAAACCTTGATCGAAAAGGAATCAACTAGATGACAGGATTGGGAAACGATCCTAGGATTTCAGATTCCTAGAGACTCTGGTTGATGTATCATGGATGCCTTACCATTCCTCCATGTTTATATCAATGTAGGGATTTTAACCAAGCCATCCAAATAAACCTCGTCATGATTCATTGGAATTCAATCCTTATCCTCTAATGTTATGACTACTAGTCGGAGATGATATCCGATAGTCCGGTTAAGGTTTACTCCCTGTCACAAGGCGCCCCGGTCATACTACCTGATATCCTACCCTTTGTCACCGAGTACCCCTATTAAGGACCTCTTCCTAGTGATCAATAGTCGTTAGTTATCCCTCATGAGAATTTGTTATAGTTTAAGGATCACCTCAGAAAGTCCGATTAAGATTTACCTCCTGTCACAAGGCACCCTGGTCATACGATTCTAAAATTTTCTATAAATCATAATTCACTCCCATCCACATGAATTTAGGCCTTCATAACATATCACCAAACACTCACAAGGCACAATCTACATAGCAAATCATAAACATATCATAAAAGATGGCAAATAGCAAATCCATTAAACACAATCATCCATTACATCTTAATTCCTCCTACATCATAGAATCTAGGGATCTACTCCATGACGGAGAGAATACAACTCGAAGAAGAAGAATTGAAATTCATCCTTGTCCCTAAATCCAAGAAAGAAAAGGGAAAAGATTTATCTATGTGTACGGTTCTTCCTTGAATTGTAATCCCTCATTAATGATGGATGGAGATGGCAGAGTAGCCCTGGAAGGATGGATGGGACGCTAAATTCTGCTTCGAAATGTGGCTGCGACATGCTCTGTTCACCTTTAGCGGCCCCCTCGTAAGGGTTTCCAAGAGATGCTTATATAGGCCCTGCGCGCGACACGGTCATGCCTCGTGGCACGGCCCAAAAGTTTGCCCTAAGGCTTTCACAGGCACAATCATGCCTGTGATGGGAAAGTCTTGAAAAACCGTTCCAGTAGATTCTTGCAGAACAAAAATTTTCTGAAAACGATCTCAAGTTGCCCTCATGGTCGATCAAACGAAGTTTGATCGACTCATTTAGATCATTGGGCTCTTGTGTTT
>JBBMKF010000074.1:3454780-3468196 GCA_037834155.1 Curcuma caesia | reverse complement strand
CAACTAAATAAGTGTTAAAATACATTTTTTAATTATAATATTCTAATTTTAATAAGATTTATGTCGTTAGGCACTGGTGCAGGTGAACCGTGAATATTTGATTTATTCTTATTCCATTTTTTTAAAAAAAATATCTTGATCACAATAATAAAGTAGTGAAAAAGCTCAGTGGAAATAAAAAAAACAAAACTTTTTAAACCATTTTAAATGGTTGGAATTTAAAAACAGTGCTTTGGTAGTTGTCAAGTGTCTTATTCTTCTTTTTGCTTAATAATTAAATTGATCTCATCATACGAGGTGGCATTAATTAACAGTGTCATTTCCACGTGTCATTGTTCTGCTTTGTTTGATAGTTGATATTAAATTAATTAATTAAATTATTTCTATGATATGATTTAAATTTTAAATGAAATAAATATTCTAAAAATTAGTTTTAAATGTGCAGCTCCAAAGTTACACCATAAATAAATTTAAAGAAATCTATCTATCTCTATCTCTAGATTAATCAGGTGAATATCTGAATTGCTAAATTACAATATATGTGTAGTATGATAATTGATGCCGGTGCCATGGATGACGTGGCTCTCTCTAAGGTAAAAGTCAAGAGTTAAGCCTAGGGCTAACTTGGCAGTGCTAGTGTCAATATTTGTCTTTTGTGGGTTCATGAAAAAATTGTACATATTCCCAAGACACATGGTCAAATAAAGAGCATTTATGAAGTTGTCATAGAAGATGTCCTTGAATCCCTTTTTCTTGCACATAATGTCAAAAAAAAAAAAAAAAAGAGGAAAGTACATGCATCAGAGATGGTCTCCTCATACACTTACATAATGGGAGAGCTCTAGCAAAAAAGACGGGCTACTTCTTCTTCCTCTTCTTCCAAGAGGGAGCTCTCCTTCTCTCCATGGGCTATGCATTTCAGGTTTTCATCTCTTCTTCCAAGAGGGAGTTTTTCTTCTTCTCCACGGGGTTAGTTTGATTTTCTAAACTCTTTCTTTTCTTCTTCTTCTACATTTTCATTTTTCCTTCCACGGAATACTGACTTGAGCGTCGGAGTAGTCTGCCGGGACTTCCCGCATGCACCATTCTCACCTCCTGTTGAAGTGTATTTCAAGTTCTCATCATCCTCTCCCTCGAGCTCCGCTAGGAAACCGCACACATCAGATCGTTCGTTGATTGGTGGCTTGACCATCTATGGTATCCAGTCGGAACAATAATATTTTAAGGAGGTGGATGGAATTTGAAAATATTCTCGAAACAAAAATTTTGGTATTATATTATATGATATTATTTTTTATGTAGGATAACGTATTAATTGTAAAATTAAAAAAAACACAATATTAAAAATAATCTAATAACTTTATTAAGTTCGTGAAAATAATATCAGATATATAATAGAGAAGAAGACTAAAAAATTTAATTAATAATAATAAATTTATTTAAATATAAATAATAATATAATAAAAATAAATAAATTACTTAGAGGATTTTTTAGATTTATAAAAAATCTAAACTAATAGAAGGATTTATACACTAGGTCCCTCATTGTCATATAAAATAATGTATATCTCTAGAAAAAAAATGATAAATCCCAGTCACTCTCATGGGCTCATTCCCTGGAAGTAGTCGGTCCGATCCCACGGAAGCTTTCTACCGACCACCAGAGTAAATCGGGAAGTGCATACGACGGCCAATCCAGATGCCCAACATCCTTTGATTGTGTTCTCCATTTGAAAGAAAATTCTTACAAATATGTTGTAGCTGGGGATCGAATTGCGGATCCCTATACCTTAATGGCTTGAAAAGAAAGCAAAGTCAAAGTCAAGGTGGGTCCCATAGTTGCATTAATAGGCTCAGGTTTATTGACTTTGAAGGACCGCTTGTAAGTAAATTAAAGGAAAGTACAACAATAACCACCATAATTAATCCGAAGTAAATTAAAGGAAAGTAGAACAATAACCACCATTATTAATCGTCCGTCACCAAAATCAACATCTCGATTATAACTAAAATTGCACACCGAAAAATAGAGAGATCGCAGTTGCTCGCACTGTCTCCGCCCTGGCAGCATTTAGACGGCCACCGCCAGCTTAACCGCTAGCATCAGACCAACCATGAGCAGCGACGCGGACGCCGGAGATATCCCGCCGGCGGCCGAGTACTGAGGAGTCGTGCCGGTGGGGGTGCTGAGGGTGGGAGTGGGAGTAGTAGTGGTCCCGGTGGAAGGAGGGGAGGTAGCGGTGGAGCTGGGCGATGCGACGGCGACGGTGAGCTTCATGCCGTTGGCGCAGTGGCCGGCGACGCCGCAGATGAAGTAGTAGTCGCCGGCGCTGGAGAGCGTGACCGTCGTCTGCCCGCTGCTGTCGGTGCTGAGGGCGTTGCCGGAGGAGCAAGCGCTGTAGTCGCCGGAGCTCACTCGGTCCACCGTGTGCGTCCCACCGGCGTAATTGAACGCTGCAGTAACATCACTTTAATTAATAACATGAGCTTAAATAATAGTAAGAACACATGAGACAGACAGCTTAAATACCGAGGGTGTCGCCGACGACGAAGGTCTTGCCGCTGGTCCATGTCGAATAGTCAACGCCATTTGCCCACCCTGATGAATCGCCGACAGTGTAGTCGGTGGCAGTCACCGACAAGACCGTGCCGGAGAAGAAGAGGAGAACACAAAGCGCTGTGGCCATTGATGAGGAGCTAGGGGATGATAAGAAACAGGGCTAGCTAGCTACTGAACAATCGAGAGAAGGGATCGGAGAAGTGCACAAGAAGAGAAGAACAAAGGTTAGCTTGTATATATAAACAAAAAAAGGGTTTGGTTTCATGAGTTGGAGTAGGTTAGGATTATATGAATACCAATCAACTTTACTTAGTTTATGGAGACAGGAATGCATGGGAATATTTATAGCGTCATAAGTACTCCAAACTGACCTTTGCATCTTACTTTACAATGTCCATATTTGCTTTTCAATTCCATCTTTTACTTTAATGCCTTTATACATACTGTTCCTGTTATGTTAAAGCCAAATATACGGATAGAATGTGTATATATCTACCTATAATAGATATAAAAGAACAATTTAGTGTAGGCTCCCGTAGTATAAGATTGCAAAGAAGAATCGGATTACATTGGGGTTTATTATGTTCACTCTTACTTCGTATTTTATAAAAGATTATTTTCACTACTCGTAACTTCAAGATAGTAACTTTACCATTGATGAATGTAAACATAAGAAAATCTTGAGCCCATCACCTTCCTCTATAAGGCTCAACTTAATTTCATACAACATGTAATCATTTTGAGGAACCCAATGAAAGTTATATATATGAAAGCCCAATATATCTCGATCAACAATCTACCTAAGCATCAAATCACTATAAAGTACTGTGCCTAACTTATTTGACTTGTTCATATAATAAGGAAAGAAGATGCACACTGAACCATGAGCTGAATTATCTACCCTAAGAGATATCAAATGAAGCAGAAAGGTAAGAAATTTGAAGTGGCCTACATCTCTGCACTCGATCGATGGATACCTTTGGGCATAGGTATAAATTTGCTATGTTGCTGAACCATGGTGTTGGATAGACTGTAGATTGGATCAAGACTAATCTACTATGTTGCCAACTTTTGCGGTTGAATGAACTTGGTTAACTCGCTGCTTGACAGAAAAACGAAGCAACAGCGAGAGTTTCTTGATCAACTGAAGAGAGCAGAGGCATCCTTCATGGCATGTATGAGTGCCTGCTCATGTGTGCATGATGTATGATGGGCTTGTAGTTAATCTTAAGAGTTTCTGGAGATTCAAAAACTTCGCTAATACCTACATCATGTGAAATTAGAACCTTTTAGGCAAAGATAAAGCAGATATATCTAGCGAAAACCTTACAGTGGCATAATACTAACGTGTGTTGCAAAGATAAAGCGACTCAAAAGTTTGACAAATTGCCATCAAAGCTCAAGTCGTAGTATAATCACTTCCCACCAAATCAGTTGACTGCTGTGTTTGGTGGGTCACAGGAAGAAAAGCAACGTGGGGTTTGGTTTGGATGGGCCACCTACTCTCAACCAACATATGCTGAAGTGCTGAAGAGTAGAAATGTTATGGTGTCTAATTTCCTCTACTCAACTAGTATAATTATACACTGGCAAACAAGTGAGCTTATTGAACTAATAAATTCAAATACGAGCTTAATCTATGAGGAAACTAGTTTATGTGAGCTATTTGGGACACCAGTTGATATTTAACCCAACCTATCTGACTTGATTTCTAGGTCAAAACTCCTTGGGGATTCCTGTATATATACAGACTCCAAAAAACAGTTTTAAGACTAGAATCATTCTTTGGCATATTTATGCAAGATGTGGAATAGTGTGATCAGTCCGAATTGATGATGCTAGAACAGTCTCAGTCCCAACAAGGACGCATGAAGACAAACTCTGCACGTATAACTTCATATTAGATGGAAAAGTTAGCATACGAGATATACATGAGGTTGTTTAAGCATGACATCGAATTCAGGAATGTCTAGGTGTTCTCTTTCAGTATTCCTATATCAAGATTAGTTAACAGAGAAATATGAACTGTGATGTTTGTATCAGCAAACTGCCAAATCTTTATGGGCAATCAGTGGTTAGCCTGTCTGTCTGATTGAGTCTTTCAACTTCCAACTTAAGTCAATTAAACACGAGTGACATTAAATATACAACTTTTATGGTAGCCAGATATGTTATCTGAACAAAGCAACTTTATATATTTTTTTTCCCCAAGGCAGTAGCCAAGACATCATTTCGTAAGGAAATGACAAAATACACAATCACAAAGTAAGCATATCAACGAATGAAATAATATACACTCTTGTATTTTGTGCATGTAATATTATCCTGGATCGAATACCTCTTTTTGTTATTTTATTCCTCCCTTTGCTCTTTGGTAGAACTTGACTCATTTGATGCATCATCTGATTGCTCATTTCCGTTCAATTTGTCCTCGGTATCATCTGCTTGAACTTTACCCAATATCAAACGGATGGGTCTGCCCATCAATTTCTGCAGTGACAATAGCAAGGTGTAAGCTAGATGATACAGAAGTCAAACTTATTATGAAGTGATTCAAGGTTATTGTAATTCCACAAATGATTTACATGCAGTCATATACTGGCTTGACGTTTAGAAGGCAACTTCACAAAGCTATGCCTAACAGAAAAGAGCATGTCGAGTTTTGGTGTTGGCAAAAGGCGCAACCATGAACCATGCTAGATAGATCATTGTTATTGAGTGGTGTAACTATGTTATAGGGTACATATGAAAACAATATTGGTTACAACAAACAATGCAAAACTTAATTTACCGTCCCATTGTATGTAGCAATTGCAGCCTCAGCATCTTCCTTCGATGAAAAGGAGATGAACCCATAGCCTGCTGGTCTTCTTGGATTGGTGTGGTAGATAATTTTGGTAGATAAGACATTCCCGCTGCCACTGAAAAATTCTCGGAGATCCTGTGATCTCACCTTCCGAGCCAAATTCCCAACAAATACATTATATTTGGGTACAGGTTCTGCTGCCATAACCGGAGTCTTCTTCACTGATCTGGCAAACTCCACTTTGATCACACGACCATCCAAATCCTGAATCAAACTAAATTCACAATTAAGCATTCATAAATAATAAACCTGATATGTGGACCACAAGAATTGGCTGAAAAGCATTACAGAACTCTCATGATGCTAGAACTTACATATGAATTCAGACTATTAAGTGCTGCAACAGCTTCGTTCTCTGAGGCCATCGTTACAAATGCTAATCCTCTATTTCTGCTGCTATTATACATTGACAGCTGGACCAAGAAGAAGAATTTAATTTACAGTAATTTGGGTATCTGAATGTACGAATCAGAAAAAACTGAGCATGGTAAGCATCTAGTGAGGAATATGGATATTGCAGCTTAAGATGCTCCAAAATTTTAAATTAATACCTGTTCATAGATATAATTGCATGCTAGCAATTATATCTAGTTGATAAATATGAAATTAATACAAGTTGGAAAACCTCAAGCTTTGATATTTTGCAGAGAGAGCATAAGCAACATTGTGATCAATGAACAATATCAAAACACTGACTAAATAGGCCTGAAGTGAGAATGATGGATCCCATTGGAAAAGGGGTAGGGATAATCTCTAGTAGAGCATGGACCGACCTGGTTAAGCGTACAGCTCTCCTCCTTTGTGTAACTGACCAAACATTTAGCGATACAAGGGCATCAGCTGATGAAACCTCTGTGAGAGGGATACCCTTAGACCTTCAACCAACTGTATATATGACCAATGGGAATGTACCAAAAAAATGAGATCTTCAAATGTACAATACAAAAATGCAATGAATCGCCTCACATTTAACATTATGTATCACTTCACATTGAGGATGGAGAGGCATTCTTGCCTGTACATCATGGCATGGGGCTGACAATGCTGACTGTTCAAGGGGAAGCAGCAAGATGATATTGCGAAATCCAATAAATAAGTATACTACCGGCACAAAAATAGCATCTCAAGGACTTCTGTCAAGCTTTTAGAATTCCCTACTTGAACTAACTTCAGCATTGTAGTGCCCGCATCAAACCCCCAACTACCATTAGTTTTTCAGGTAAGAGACTGCAGGACTGCATTCACTGGGACTCAACTTTTCCAGTAGGCACACTAAACGACTTGCTCACCTGAACAGCTTTCTCATCCATTCATTGAAGCCAAAGAAACCAAATGACCCCCAATTATAATCATTAACGGATATAATTCTAACTACAAAGTTGTATGCATTTAACCAAAGACAAATTGAACTAGGTTGAGGCTTTCCAAGAGCTGTGTTTTCTTGCCTCATTACTTCTACACCAAAAAGAAGTAATGAGCAAACTTCCCTTTAGAAAAAGATGGATTGGTGTCCGACTAAATCACCCTGCAACTACTTTACGTGTTCAAAGGTTGGTGAGAGAGCATTCACTGATTCACATCCAAATGGTGGAATGCAAAAGGGTGATATGTAAACTAACAAAATGAATAAATGTTTGTTTCTAAGTATCCAAATGGTGATAGCTAAACTAGAATGTATTAATGCAGTTGCTTATGCTTAAATATAAAGGGAAGTTCTTTTTTCTCCCTTTCATAATGTATCTAAGATTCATTGAGAGAACATTCCCTGATTCACATTAATAAAGCATACTGCAAGGGGCACTCAAAAGAAAAGGATACTAATTAAGGTACCAAAATGATTTAGCGTTCAAAGGTACGATCTTTCGGAGACATATAAAAACAACGAAATCCGAACCTCGATATCAAGGACGGTACCATGCTTCGCGAAGAGAGACTTGATGTCGTCAGCCGTGGAGGCCCAGGGAATGTTTTGCGCTATCAGCCTCGTTCGAGACGCCTCCGAGCTCTCCGCCGTTTTCTCCATAGCTGCTGCTGCAGTGCCGCCGCTGAAGGCGGTTATGGCAGAGACCCATCGACGGTGGAGAGGGAGGGTGAGTCCGCTTGGAGTACGAGTTGAAAAGGGAGAAGAGGGAAGAAAGAGGAAAGCAACGGAAGAATGGTAGAGGCAAGAAGGAGGGATTCGAAGAAGGGGAAGCGCCATCGCCATTACCACACGCATCACAAGACAAGTCTGAACAGGGAGACAAGCATTATCCATGGGGCTGAATAACTTTTTCATCAGCTGAACAGTGTAGGACACGATTCAAATATTTCCACCAATAATTCCTTTCAGAATTAACATAACGCAAATACTTCCTTTCAAAAGGGTTAATCGGCCGAGCAATCCCTTTTTATTATTTTTTATTTTAAAAAATATAATATAATTTTTTCCGTTATTTATTTTAATATTTTTGGTATTCCTCTTGGGCTACCACTTGCTTAAATTCATGGGCTCAAACCATCACTTGTAAATCCAAATTAGCAGAATAATTTCTATCATTATTTAAATAATGAGTGAAATTTTTGTCCTCCTTTTGTGAAACTACTTAAATATTTAAGAAAGATAAAAAAAAAATCAATATGATTCTATAATCATGAATAAAACTAAATTTGTATCATATGAAAAAGAATTAATAAAAATTAAACAAAATTATATCCACACATTATACAATGTCATGGTTCAAATCTCAACTATGACTTATTATGAGATAGTTTTCTCCAATTGAATGAAAATTTTAAAAATTTAATTGCTGGGCGAGAAGTCACACGTACTTTTGAATCTACCGACGGTGAACCAAAGAGGCCCCTCCCACTCAACCACACTAAATTTTCTTCTCATATGATCATTGCGAATGAACTAAATCTATGTGAAAAAATTTAGTATTTTATTTATATTAGTTCAACATTGATAAAGTTCATTAAATGAATAAAGAAATAATTTATTAAAAAATAATATATTTGAATATATTCAAATTTTTTTTATGTTCATAAGATTTATTTATAAATAATATTCATGAAAAACATTTATAAATTATTTTCATTAATAAAATTTTTTATCATATTTATAAGTAAAAAAAATCTCAAAATAATATCCCACTTACTAACAAACCAACTAAACTTAAAAATATAAGATTTCAAACAAACAAATAAAGTTGAATTAAGAGCCTGATAATATTGCTTAAGTTAAGTTTGAACGAAACTCAAGCTTATAAAAAAATTAAACTAAATTTGAACATCCATTTCAATGATTTAATTCATTTTAAATTTGACTCAACTTAGTTATCTTATCAACAGGACAATTGAGTTTCTTCTCCATCTTGCAAAAGTCGACATGGAAGGGTTCTAATGCAAACACTATTGGAAAGGTGATAGGCTTTCAAATAACTTTCGAGGAAGAAAAAAGAAAGTCACTTGCAAAATGCTTAATTTACTACTCAATATATAGCAACCTTTAGACCTTTTTATACATGTAATTAGTATATAAACTACAAAATTCATGTATTACTTTTTCTTCTGCAAAAGAAAAAGTAATACATGAATTTTGTAGTTTATATACTTGATTCATATGTATTACTTGATTCATATTTATGTGTACATCAAATATTCATTATGGTTAGAATTTAAAATTTCAACTTCTAACAAATACTACGACAAGGTAGATTATTATATATATATTTGCTAGAAAGCTATAAAATAATCAATTTTTAGTGTAACAAATGCTAATTATGATTTTGTTCTTGTCTAACCCCATAGATGATACCTACAAAAGTTAAAAGTTAGGGACATAAGCAAAGATATTTTCATTCGTCTAATAGTTCAATTGATCAGTTTCTAACGAGTACTAGCTAGAGATGTAGTCTGGTTATTTACTCTGCATCATCAGTAATTAATATGAAAGCAAGAAATTAATTATAGATCAATTCTTTTACTCCGGGCATGATTGAATTAGTTATTATGATTTTCGGGACATAATTGAGTTGATTAGCGCAGGACAAATTTACTGAAGTGGATAAGGATCAGATCTCGATGAAGCCAAGACAATGTCCTTGATCTCCCGCAATAGTCAATTGTCGCTTCCAGATCTACCTCCTTATATAGATAATCGTAGAGCTGACCACGTGAGCTTTTTACTGCAAAGTTATGATCTTTTATTCATAAAGCACAATTAACTTAAACCCAAATTAGTAGTGGATGTATTCTGCAAGATCAGTTAATCACTATCACTGAGTAACAGACTGAATTAGCATTATATTTTACTATTTGGTGCTTAGTATTAGTTTCTCTGTCCACATGTTTGAGCATTTAGAACCTACAGCTAGAATGCTTGACTTTCTGGTTCCTCATCAGGCTGCTTAATTCAAATTATCAGATTCAGTCATGCATGTGCACAGATTTTAAGAAGACTTTTTGCCATTGTATTTTGGACAAATCTAACTTTGAAACTTTTTTAATCATGGAGGACAAATAACGCTACACTCATTATTTTGTTAGTCACTGTTTATGAACTACTCTTCTGCATGAGAAGCAAAGAGACAAAAGTACAGAGGCCAATGTGAATTATTACACTGCAAAAAAGATTTTTGAAAAAGAAAAAAAAACCTCTAGATTTGTACTATATGAATATTCTCAATCTTTCATTAATTCTTACAAGCAACACATTGTCTTGTGGTATTTGAATGCAGGAATCATTTAAGATGTAATTTGAGCAAAAATGACAAGTACGTACGTCCATTTTTATGACATTTTTTATTTATTATTTAAAAAACACCTCATTTAGTTTGTACGTTTAACTAATTTTCAAAATTATATATCTTTATTTTTATATTATTATAAGTAGTCATTATATAATTATAGAAGTTAAGGTTCTAAGTTGCTTCAGCTGTATAGCTATTATAATATAATTTTAATTAATATTAATCAAAAATAAAAAATTTTATATTAGAGTAGTTATGATTCATATTTGCTATAAGTGTTAACACGAAGCATCTATAATATAAGATATCATAATATTTATTAATGTTGGTTAAATTTAAAATTAATGCTCATATTATAGTAGTTATAAATTATAATTGCTATAACATAATTCATTAGTATTAATATGTTTATATTGTAGTAATTATGAACTATCTATAACTATCATACAACATAATTTATTTATATTGATTAATTAGAGTTAAAATGCCAGTATTATATTGTAGTTTTAGTAGTATGAATTCGTAGTTATTATAATAATAAATAAAAATAAAAATATATTGGCAGAAATGGGATCATATTTTGATGATAAATATAAAGATTTTAATAAAAAGGAGCGTCCTATGAGTTGCTCATGTAATTTTTTTTGTGTTAAGGAATGCTGACTTTTGCTCTCGTAAAGTAGAGGGGTATTATCTCTTGAACTTTGAACTCTTATCTTTTTCTATAATTTTGTTCCGTCGTAATTAACTCAGTATATACTAGTACTGTACCATAAGAATTAATGAGGACAGTGATGTATGATACAATAGTGCTGATCACGTTTGGACATATAACTGATCTGTTCATCCAATAATTGCTCCTTACAAAAAGATCAGTTGTCATAACTCTCAGATGACACTGTTGGCATCATTTCATCATCATCTCCAGATTTGTCTGATCTTACTGTATAGATTTAATTTCAGAGTACCAAACTTTTTAATGCAATTTAATTTACTCTCAAAGCCAAATATTTCATCGAGAATATATATAACAAACAGATATCTGAAATAATAACATATATATATAGAAAATAGAGTGTTATAGAAACTTGAAGGATCGGATCGGATCGATCAATTAGCAATATTGATCCATCATCTTAATTCCTCTTGGATCCTTGCAATGATTTGGTGAACTGCAGTGGCAATTGCATCCACTGATGTGAAATGGCAATCATCTTCCACCTTCACACAAAACTTGAAGAAATCAATACTATTTACAATATAATTAGATGAGATTTAATTTTTATTTTCGTTTACAAAACTAATTAGACTATATTTTGTAATGATTCTGACCACGGGAATATCATAAAAAATAATTATCGGCAAAATTAAATTTGTTTGTCTAAGTAATATAATTAACAAATTACCTTGAGATTGAAATTGTAGAGGACCATGGCGTCGATGGTGGTGACGTTTAGGTGGATCGCCGTCAGTCGGAGAGTGTGGAAAGCCAGCACCAGGCTCAGAAGCTGCCTCGTTCGACGCCGTGAGAAGATCTTGACGTTGGCGTGGCGGTCCTGGAGGCTGACCTCGACGTCGGCGGCGAATAAATTAGATTTGTGCTTAATCCGCTTCCGAGCCTCCAGGAATTCGACTGATCGCTCGAGATCTTTGACGAAGCTGATCGCTCCTCCGACGATGGATGCTTGATCAACCTTGAGACATTGCTGCGCGCGATTAGTACACCGAATTAAAGGAGGGGAAATTGGAACAGCAGGGGTGGACTAGTACTCTTTGGACGTAGGAGGGCGGCATGAGTGAGCGGAGGACGGCGAGGTAGTCGTTCATCTGCTTCCGGCGGTTGCGCTCCACCGTAATGTGAGTCATCCTCTGCGTCTCGGCCACCTCCTCCTCCTTCAACCTCCTTCTTCGCCAGCTCTGCCGCCGCCGGCCGCCGGCACCAGAAGCCTTCATCTGCACCACCATCAGATGATCTTTGCGCTCCGTCGTGCTACTCAATTTTAACATTTACACGTGCATAAAGAATGTTCTTTAATTTTTAAGCGATCATTCGGTAAAGAGATAGATCGATTATCTACACTCTCTGATACTATCCCTTATAAAAGCTAGCTAGCTTCTGTGGAAGCAAAACTATGCAAACAAGTTTCTACGGATGTAGTACAGTACAGTGGTAAATTTAAATACTCAAAATTAAAGAGAAAGTTAATTAATCCGATCGATCGACGACATCTGAAACTACAGACGAGTTTGTACACAAGTTTGTTGGCATTTGGATATATATATTGAATCTGAGCTCATATGTCAGGTCCAGAGGAGATGATAGGAATGGGGAAAAGGCTGGCAGGAAAAGGAGATGGCAATAAAAGCTCTGATGCTCCACATGTGATGAGTGCGAGTAGTGTTGTAGAGGAGTGAGAATTGCATGTGGCGATCGATGACCAACTCTGAAATCATAATCTATCTCTTCAATTCCGCCATGGATGAAATGTCCTTTAGCTAGATTTGTGAACACAACCACTCTCATGTTACGTTATGTGTGGGCAGCAATAATTTCTTTGGCATATAATATGCAAATTAACAAGATCTACCACACTGTGTCCAGCCTATTCGTTCGTTTGGAGATATTATACTGATCAGTACCCAGCTGCTGAGCATTGGTCCAATAATTTTAATAGTACGTGCTAAATAGCCTGTTTTTTTTTTTTTTGAGATTTAGTCTCTCAGGTAGGCCTGGTAAAAATGGGTCCCCACGTGGATCCTTGACTAGACAATATAGAGTCCACGTAGGAGATCTCTTGACTTGATCGGTTAATATAGAGTCTATGTAGAAAATTCTTGACCGGGTCAAAACATATCCAAGTCCCTTAGAGTCTTGATTGAATTCGGGTTGAGTTGGATAGGATCAGAATATATATTATAACACTACAATTCTCGTATTATTCTCCGTTTTTCTCTTCAATTTTGATTTAAAAATAGGAGGGGTCACGTTAAGGTGCGCTTTAATCCCATTTTTGATCTATTATTGGTCTCTTTCAGTAAGACAAAGAGAAGCCGGCTCGCTAAGATTCTATCAACCCAATATAATGCTAACTTGCAGAGGCAAATCTAATCCAGTAGAAGCCGATCCAATAGCAACTGACTAAGCAAAAAAGTTAATAGAGAATGATTAGACCGGATCATTTGGGTGTTATCTGTAAGAAAATGAGCAAAAGACATTGAGATTGAAGATGAGATTAAGGTTTAAGGGAAAAAATGGC
>JBBMKF010000074.1:3429344-3454680 GCA_037834155.1 Curcuma caesia | reverse complement strand
TATAATCAAAATAAGGCACAACTACCCAATGAATAAGATTCCATATTTATATCATTTCTGATGAAGTATTAGATTCACATGAGTACTAGCACACTCATTACAAAGCAGTCATCAAAGGTGCTATAGTCAATTGTTCGTTTTCCGTAGCAACACATGAAAGATTAGGCATAGACTAGCCTTTGTCCTCAACGTCAAACAGTGACCTCTGTAGGTGTCCCTTTGTCATATGCATCCCAACAACCTCCTTCAGCAATCCTCCATCTATCCCGCCTCCAACTCTAGCAAACATGGACGCCTGACAAAAGTGTCTAAGTACTCCTACCTACAGTCAAGAGACAACAACCTGCATCAATATAAGATAAATCTCAGTCAGTCTCATAGACTCAATCTCTGAGATGGATCGATCTGGTCCTATGAAAGTTTCCCACCGACCACCAGGATAAATTGGAAAGCGCATACGACGACCAATCCAGATGCCCAGCATCCTTTGATTGCGTTCCTCATTTGAATCGCGGATCCTTGGGTCACAACCCGGATGTCCTACCGTTGCACCATTGCCCCGAGACAACCTGCATCAATATATGATTGCATATCTAGTGCCTTCTTGATCAAGCCATACATATATCATCCACCTCACATCCATCTCATGTCTTGCATTCTTGTATTCACTTTTACCAAGTGATCAGTTATCAACAGATTTGAAATATTTTTTATCACAAATTATTTGTTATGAACTAGATAGATATTTTTTTATGGATCTATTCATTTTTTTTTTTTGACAAAGCCTCAGCCATAATAGATGTTTAAAGATAGAAACACATGAATTTGAACCTTTATAGACATTCTATCAATATTCGATACATCACCATCAATTCCTAATTTGTCATATGAGTTATATCATGTATGACAACGTCAAAATTCATGCCCTAGTGAGATGGCAGCTCCTTGGGAACGTCTTCCCTAGCATTCTCTTTGCGGTGGTAATCATATTTGCAATGTAGCTCATAAGATCATATTGATTGGACACCGAAAAAGTGTGATCGAGTCTACAGAAAATATCTGTCATGGTCAACTGTAATTTTTTGATTTACTTTCTTATAAATAATCATGAAGTTAACCATGTACGACCGCTGAGATGATGAATTCTATTTTTTATTTAGTTATTTTATTAAATCAGATCCGATTGATCAAGTTATCCAAGTTAGAATTTATAATTCAGATTGAAATTTTTTTTATAATATTCTTATTTCAATCAGATTCAAATCCATCCAATCAGATACTCCTATTACATATATACTTACAACAACGATCCATTATCATGGCTAATCCTAATGGAACCTTAACACATAGGATATTTTCGACGCATTTGATGTCTCAAGCTATTAGACACTTTTCCTGGGCAATCAAAAAAAATTAATAAATCCCAGTCAATCTTGTGAACTCAATCCCTAGGGGTGGTGCCCAATATCCTTACTATTCTTTGTCAGTCCAATTCAAACGATGATCAGTCTACCGTAGCAGCACCATGCAAGATATTGCCCAATTAAAACGCACAAACGGAAGGCCACCTACTTCCACCCGAATTATTACCCGACACGACTACCCACCTCCCAACGCGAAGAAAACAAATAGGTAACTGAACGGTTTGACCAATCAGAATGAAGGGCGTCGGGTACATATCTGGGGACGCTTATTTATCCTCACGTGTTTGACCGCTAGGGAGATTGCCGTGGTCTCTGATCGGACCTCAAATCGGCGGTGGCAAATGCCCCAAAAAGGAAAGACGGCGAATGAATTTGAGGTTTGAGAAATTGCTGATCGGAGGAGGAGCTTTCAATCCGAGCTTAGTTAAGTCGATTGATTTGGAAAGAGGGAGGAAGCGAGCGGAGGAGGAAACGGAGAGGAAGAAAGCTCGCCGCGCGCGTCTGCATTATTTTCTCGAATTCCAAGAAAGGGATCGATAAGCAAGGTGCAGGCAGCTGCTCTTCGGATCGTCTATTAGCGTCCTGTGGGTTCTTCAACAAACAACCGTCCGGGGATTTGGTTTTCTCCCTCCGACTGCTGCCGTCGAATAGCTGCTGACGGCAGCATAAGACAACCGGCGACCGTGGTCTCCCTAGGGTACAGTTCTCTTGTTTTGTGGAGGTCTCTGGGCTATAATTGTCCTTTTAAGGTCTCCATTGAGCATTATTTTGATCTGATGCTGTGCTAGGGTTTGAGGAAAGTGGCTTCATTGTGAATTTTATGTCTCTCCTGTTCGTCGGTTTGGTGGACAGGAACGAATGATGGAAATTCCAGGACTTTTCTGATTTAGATTCTACTGGAATTTATGATGCTTGTCCTCTTTCCTGTGCATGAGGCGTTCGTGGCGTCAGCCACTTCCTGTGGGTTTTATTCTGTCCAATTTAAGGGGCATTTACTTTCCTTGCTACTTCATTCATTTCCCTGCATTACTAATTGTTGTTTACATGAAAGGCTTACAATTATAGTCTTCAATTAAGCTTCAATCTTATGCTTAGTGAGCTATGCAGATGGAACACTTAGCGCTAAAAGGGCATATGGCGTTAATGGTTTATTTGATTGTTTCTTTGTCTGTGTGTGTGTTATGTTACAAAATAATTTACTTTTTGATCATTTGCAAGAAAAATTTACTTTTCAGTATTTATTCATTTGGTTTGCTTAGTGATCTATTGAACCTTGCTAATATGGCATCACCTGGGGCAGTAAGCAGAAGCTTGATGGTCTGGACAACATGCTGCTATCGACCTTTTTTCACCATGAGTTGGGTGTGATTCTTCCTCAGCGAAATCTTGAGCCTACCTTAGGTTGTACTCTGATTTCTCCAGTTGTTGACAGCTATGCTTGCTGCTGGTAAATCTTGAGGAACATTGTACTAAAGTCATTTGGGAAGATGAATGTACGTGCACATTTGCACGGGCAGATCTCTAATCAGATGTCTGCCCAAACTAGCACACAAATATCTGCTCCATCACAGCAGATTGGAAACTTAATGGCCCATCAAATGCAGAACCTTGGACCACGACCTGTGGATTCAGAACTTCAAAATGGTCGTGCTGTTATGCGGAGAAATATGTAAGCAAGTTGTTGTTTTGGAACTTCACTATTATCTGGTGATTTATCTGTCCACTCTTCATACCAAACATAACTTTTGCTAAGTGTCATTTATCAGCCTCATTGACTCAAATGATGTTCGTAGCCTAGAATAGGTGATTCATTGGTGGAGACAGAAGAAAGCAGTAATTCTAAACAAGCCATTAATTGCATCTAATTTAGATTATATCCTAGACCTGCCTATTTTCCAGATATTCACATCACTAGAGCTAGATGCATCTTCCATCTGTCTTGTTTAACTGTTTTAATTGGTTTCTCCATTGTCTATCTTTCAGTGTTGGCCTTCTCACTGCACAAAAGTTATCTTTATAAGATTAGACTTCAATTTTAGGAACAGGACTTTGCATATCGTTGCAAATACAATTATGACATTTACTTTCATACATTGTGGATGGTGATATATGATTGTCTGGAGAAATTTCATGGAAGCTCCTAGCATGTGTATGATGTGTACAACAGCAACCAATATGAGATAATTTGCATTATGCATGGGCTGTTCAGTAATTTTATGGTCTTGGACCGTAAACCTTGGTCCTCATAGTCCTCATATACCTAACAAAAGTGTCTTAAGTTTATCAAAAACATTAATCATAATGGAACGTGTCATCTATACTATCACAACGGTGTTAAATATTTCATATAAACTCTGAAATTAGACACGGTATTAGTGTCAACATGTGTATTATCTCCAAGCTTAACATGCTGTTTTGCTTCTTCATGGTGTTGCTAGACATATCTGTAACTTTTATAAATTGTTTCTGAAAGAAAGTTGACTTAAACTGTGAAGTAATTTTAGCTTTTCAATCATCTCACTCAGTAGCCCGGTTTGTTTATGGTTGTTTAACTTTGGTTCAGCGCATTAAAATATCTCATGGCTTTATTTAATATTAATTGGACAAGAATTTCCTCTTAAGTATTTCTATTACCATGACAGTTTATTCTGTGTTACAGATTCATCTGTAATTGCACTGGTTTTTGATAGTGAGATGAAATTGCAAGGAAGTATTAAATTAGTTTGTTGTTTGACTATTATGCATGCAACTTACATAGTTAGAACCAATACAACTCGACCATTACATGCATATGTATTAATGAAATATTTCTAATTTTTATCTTTTGAAGTGTATGTCTCAACTTTATAGTTTAATTGTATGATAAATAAAGTACTTCAATATTCTTGGCTTTATTCATATACATTCTATCAAGACATATGGCTCTTGATTTATTTTGATGATACAAATTGTTTATTGTTACAGCTTCAATATTCTTCAAAAAAGAAACCAATCAGGTCCTGAGTGGTCCTCAAGGATACCAGAGCTTGTTATGCGTATTGAAGATCGTATCTTTAAGGAGATTGCCTCAAGGGTAACTTTATTATTCTTCACACATTCGTTGCCTCTATAGGGACTCTTTTATAATCCAACCATTTCATTTATCTGATCGTTGAGTTATAAGGCTTCAATCTTAAGTTTCGTTAATTCTAACAACAGTTTTGGGCAAAAATCAAAAGGACGCCCCATCACATTCCTCATACCGAAAATACCCTTATTCTAGCACTAGCAGCTATGAAAATCGTTTTTCTTTTTAGTTCAACTTGGTCAAAAAATAATGGCCGTTGCAACATTTTATGGTGATTTTGACCAAGTTGAAGCAATTTTGATTAAATTTAGGTAATTTTGACCAAGTTGGTAAAAAGTTTTTTTATATAAAAGTGCATTATGTATAGTATTTTTAACCAAGTTGGTAAAAAGTTTTATTATATAAAAGTGCATTATGTGTAGTATTTTTAACCAAGTTGGACCAGTTTATTTTAACACAGCAGATACTCCATAGTTGGTACAATAGCGCTGGAATAAGGATATTTTTAGTATGAAAAATAAAAAAAGATGCGCTCTTTTGACGATTCTGACAACAAGTAGGGGTGTCCTTTGGATTTTTGCCTAGCAGTTTTTCTTACAATTTTTGGGTAAATGAGAAATGACTGCAGGGGCTCTTCCACGGATTGTTCTGCTGTTCTCCTAATAATTCAGAATAAAATTTTGAGGGTGTCTAAGGGCACACTCCTATCTTTTTTCTAAAAAAGAAAAAAAGTTTTTAATGCAACATTAAACAATAGTTGTTTCAGTTTTAGTACTCATTCTTTGTTAGACCATCTAAGGCATAAATTTGCTGATCAGGAAGTCTATTTAAGTTTAGCGATGGAAGCATCAGAGCAACGCCTATACCCTATTGTGAAGAGTGTCCTTTACAGCAGTCGATCATCAAATCATAATGCATCTTTATCTTCAGTCAGTATGATTCCTACTCCTGGCATGTCAAGCAGTGGAAGCAATAATAGTGGACTTTCAGTTAAGTCAGATCATCCTTCATTTTCCACCAGCAATACCAATGTTGTACCTCAAACTATTTCAAGTACCGGAAGCTTACCATCAACTGCACATGGTCCAACTGATAATGGAAATAATACATCTTCAAATGCCTCAGATGGTGACTTTTCTCCAACAATGTCTTATAATTAAGCTATGAGCGTCATTTGCTGTGGACTTATTGTGTTCATGTGCAGGAACAATTTCTAATGGCTACCAGTTTCAATCATCCAACTTTGCTCTAGCTTCTGGTAGTATATTGTCTC
Source organism: Curcuma caesia (assembly GCA_037834155.1). Taxonomy (NCBI): domain Eukaryota; kingdom Viridiplantae; phylum Streptophyta; class Magnoliopsida; order Zingiberales; family Zingiberaceae; genus Curcuma; species Curcuma caesia. Next base: position 3,448,916 of record JBBMKF010000074.1, on the reverse strand, counting down.
CCATTCCTTCAACTAATGTACCAAGACAATTTAGTCAAATGATACCAACACCGGGATTTAATAGTCAGCGGACTGTATCTGCAAATTTTGAATGTTCTAATGGAGGATTATCAAGCACTGAATTTAATATGTCTCCAAAATCTCTGCAGCTTAAGAAATATGTGGAAAGTCAAAATATCCACTCATTACATAATCTTGGTTCTCAAATAGGGGCTGGCATGAGGTCCAATATTCTTCAAAATGTTTCCCCTTATGGATTATCTAATGGACTTGCAAACGATGCATTGGGATTTATTGGGAACAGCATACAACTAAGTGGCCCTGCAGCTTCTGAGGGTTTCCAAAGCTCAATTCCTTATTCTAGTTCCTCAAAGCCTCTATATCAGAATTTGGATCAGCAACATCACCAATCAAGGATGCCAAGTAATGCTCGTGCTTTTATCAATACCAGTGCAATTCATGCCTCTAGTTTTTTTTTCTCATGTAGTTTGTTTTCATTGAACATATGATGGTTTTTTTTTCCTTTGTTGCATGCTTCATCTCGTCTATTACTTTCATTAGTAGTCTTATCACATTGCAAGGATATAATTCTGTTTTATACAGTATCAATGTCACAGCAAGGGCTACCTGTCCTGAGCAGTAGTTATACAGTGAACATGAATGATATATCACATTCTCAGACCTTGCACGAACGGGATTCCTCTAGTTTATCTTCTATAAGTAACATAAATTCTGTTATGGATCAGTCAAGAACAAACCAAGGATTACTCAACCATCATTCAGGTTTTCATGCGGTGCAACTTCCTCTTGATGACAAACCTCAATTGCTTGTTGATCAATCTGTCAAAATGAATTATCAATCAACTCATTCTATGGGAGAAAATCTTCTTCAGTCGCAACAGGATGTGCAACAATCTCTGCAACAGTCTAATCAAACTTGTGTGCAGATTGTTCAGAACCAACATCAGTTACTGCAAAAGCGTCAACAAAGCTTGCAGAACCAACATCAACTGATACCAAAGAATGACCCTTTGAGACAGTCCTCATCAGCCTCACATTTTGGTGAGCAATTAATATCGAATGTCACCTGTTCTAACACATTTTTCCCATCAGCCACTCAACAAGTCCACCCTCCAGAGTTACAGACCCAGTACCAGCAACATTATTCTGCTGAAGTTCAAGATAACAGTGGTCAAGTTTTAGATCCTTTGCTCAACTCTAAAGATTTTAGTGTTTCAATTTCAAAGGATTCTCAGCAGCTGTTGCATCCACATCAGCAGCTTGATGGATTTTCTAACAACTTTAGTTGTGTATCTAGTGGATCACAAGTGGAGGAACTCCTGCAGTTTCAGTGTCATCCTCAACCAATTCAGCAACCCAAGGCCACAGATAAATTATCATTCCAACAAATCCAGGAAGAGCTTCATCAAAGATTGTCTGAGCAAAACAAAGCTCGACAACCTCTTTGCTCTGCTCGAGAACTGGATACAGTAAATGGAGAATATTTGAAGCAACAAAACTTTTTAAAACAACAGAGATGGTTATTGTTTCTACATCATGCTCGCAGGTGTCCCTCAAAAAAGGGAATGTGCAAAGAAGCTAACTGTGTGAAAGCTCAGGAGTTGATTATGCATATGGATACCTGTAGCAGTGATCTGTGCAAGTTTCCTCGTTGTTTTCCATCTAGAAAACTTGTCAAGCATATTTGTAACTGTGCAGCAGGTGATTGTCCTGTCTGCATTCCTGTACGTGATCGGATAGCTCAAAATTATAAGGCACATTCCCATGCATTGGCTGAGATATGCCTGTTGTCTGAAATAAACAGAGATGCTGATGGAATGAAAGAAGAGATAGTGCCTTCTGAAGTTTCTCAGAACAATCAGCCAGTATCTAAGCGGATCAAGGTCGAACACATATCACCTATTTTTCCTAACACTGAATCTACCTTAATCCCTGTCACTCCTGGAAATCAACATTATGACTTCTGGGAGGTGCAAGATTCAGAGTGTAAACAAAAGATTTTTGCTAACTCTGACTTCAATGTGAAGATGGATGAGCCTTTTGGTAGTGGACAGGAAAAATTACCTGTATTTGACAGTACTATTAAGGAGAGTGTAATTTTGACTGGCTGCGAAAAGAATCCAAATGTTTCTAGAACTGTTAGCTCTTGTGTCCATCAAGAAGGTACTGCAGTTGATAAATTGTTGAATCATGCTGCTGCAGAAATCAACCAGGACTTAGCTAACCAACCAACTGATCAAGTAACTGGAAAATCAGGGAAGCCAAAGATAAAAGGTGTTTCGTTGATTGAATTGTTCACTCCTGAGCAAATTAAGGAGCATATAATTGGTCTGAGGCAATGGGTTGGCCAGGTTAGGTTTTGGCACTGTATTTTTCTTCTACTTTATGCTATCTTTACATCATATTTATGATATTTCCAATATTTATCGATGCCAATTTTTCTGAATCCTCTACCCAGATTTTCCTACAAATTACTTTCTTAGATTAACAATTTCCCTTTCTCTTCACTTAATTTCGTCTTGTGTCAGTTCAGTTAATAAGATATTACTAATGATTTAGGTTTGTATAGAGCTCAATGGATGTATAGCATCCATGTGACCTACCCCCTGAAAAGTTGGGTCAAATAGGACTGGATGATGTTTATAATATTGATCATTTCAGTTGTTAAGTTGTTATTTACTTATTTGTTAAAACCTACATTGTTGAACATTTGGTACGTTCATGATGAACTTTTCCACATCTGTATTGCTGCTTAATTACTTTGATCCACTAAACATTTGGTTCAAAATTCATGAAAAGCAGTCCTTTGATCAATATAATATCATTTTGGTATTTATTACATCAAGTAATCCTAATATGATCTGTAGGAAATGTGTTGAATCCAAGTGTTCATTAATTTCAAATGTCAGTGAAAATTTTCAAACGTCAGTTGGTACCACTGTGGTACTATAACCAAAGTTTCCTACTTGTGCTCAGTCATCTGTCTCAGAGTTATCTCACGCCAATAAACAATCTTGGTTGGCATTCATCCACCTATTCTGATTGACAATACAGCCATGACTCCTAAACCCCTTAGTTCCATCCTAAAATGTCTGGTTGACTAGCAAAAAATAAAATTAGTTCAATGTTTAATCTGGATTGAAATTTAATGATCGTAGATAAAAGAGTATGGAATTGAATAAATTTGTAACTCAATTGCATATCTTTTTTATATATTTTTATAAAAAATTATTAGAAAATCAGGTGGAAACCTAGGTCCACAATCATGTCAGATACTAGTATCCATGTCCAAGCCAATTGTGTTGAAACAATGTGACTGTTGATATAAGTAAACAAGCTTGCTACAGCTTGAAGAATTAGTTCTTCTTTCATTATTTTATATTTTAGGAAAAAATTTAAAATTGTTTGGCCCACTTAATGCTGCAGTTAATTTCAACATACCCACATTGGCATGCTGAGTCATAAGTAAAGCAAGCTCAGACTCTTTATCTTTGATAGAAGGCATATGTTTCTAGACTCATGAAGAAAGAATTGGAACTTCGTGACATTTGAATGTCTACATTTTTTTCATGATGGTTTGGCAAGCATTTCCCTATTGTTCTAGGGATTCAATAATGTTGTTGCAACTTAGAATGGTGCAGGAAAGACAACCAACTTGACTTGTGTTTAACCTTTTAGATTCTCTTGATTGGCATATCATTTTTTGAATGAATACTTTAAATGCTGCATAAAGCTTTTTAATCAAAATATAGGAATCCTATCCTTGCGAAGTTAAGATATTTCAGAAGTCAAATGGATTTTTTCCTTTAGACTCAATTTAAACATGGCAGTTGATGAACTTGAATGCAGTGGTGACATATGGGGTAAGTTAAGTACTTGAAGGAACAACAATGATGATCTAATGATTATGCATATTATTGCAATATTTGTCATATAATAGCTAGTGTAGATTACTCAGTCTGATTGCTTACTACATATGGTTGTAGACCATATTTAAATTAATATGGGAACACATTATCTTTTTTTATCAACTAAATTCAGTTTTGCAAGGATGATTATGATGTAGTTTTGTGCTTTCTATTTTTTCAGAGTAAGGCCAAAGCTGAGAAGAATCAAGCGATGGAACGCTCAATGACTGAGAATTCTTGCCAACTTTGTGCAGTGGAAAAACTCAATTTTGAACCTCCTCCAATCTATTGTTCCCCATGTGGTGCTCGAATAAAGAAAAATGCACAGTATTATACAGTTGGAAGTGGTGATGCACGGCAATACTTTTGTATCCCATGCTATAATGATGCTCGTGGTGACACTATAGAAGCTGACGGATCTGTATTTGCAAAGTCAAAGCTTGAAAAGAAGAGAAATGATGAGGAAACGGAAGAATGGGTAACTCTTTTATTTTTGCCTTTAATTTTCCGTATTCTCTCTTACCTGTCTTAAATCCTACCATGTATAAATGCTTATATATGCCATTATCCTGTTGTAGTGGGTGCAATGTGATAAATGTGAAACTTGGCAACATCAAATATGTGCTCTATTCAATGGCAGAAGAAATGATGGAGAAGCAGAATACACTTGCCCTAATTGCTATGTGGAGGAAATAGAGAGAGGTGAACGCAAGCCCTTACCACAGAGTGCTGTTCTTGGTGCAAAGGATTTGCCAAGAACTATCCTCAGTGATCATATAGAACAAAGGCTTTTCAAACGGCTGAAACACGAGAGACAAGAAAGAGCCAAGCAGCAGGGAAAATTTTTTGATGAGGTGAGTGGGATAGTTGTTTTGATTTCAAACCAAAATCGTAGTCGGAACTGAGTTTCTAATTATGCAAAAATTATTTTGGGAAGTGCATCCAAAACCGTTGTTGATATATTTTTAGTTGAAGTTCGCATATGTTCCCAAAAGAATGGCCATTTGATCAAACAACATCCATTGATTATCAAATGGTGACTCTGTATGGCTGTTATACTTGGTCAGCAGAGTTCTTTTCTCTCTTGTTCTCAGTTCATTAGGTCTATTCTTTTCCTAGATCTGATATATCAATGTATTAGAATATATTTTGTTCTCATACAGTTGGTAGACATGCTTCACTCCTATTTACCTATACTTTTGTGCAGCAATGAAACTTTTGGAACTTCTAGTATGTTATTATGTGATATCTTCATCAGTGTGATATCTTCTATGTGAATGTGATTAGATTGGAAGCAATAGTCAAGCATGACTCCTTTATTTTCAGGTTAAAATTATCCTCTTGTTTTATGACCCAACTTGTTTAACTCAAACCTAAACCCACAAATTTTCAAGAATCTAAACTTGATCTGTGTTGGTTGTTGCATCATCTTAATTAACAATAGAGAATAAAAATGTTAAAAAATTATGAATAATAAAAAATAAATCAATATTTAAAATGATGATTCTTAAATACTTTTGAGAACAAAAAAGTTGCTTGTCACAATAGACTCCTGTCACAAATTTGTGATGGGAATCTACACCGTTCGATTTTAAAGTTAAGATTAAATCCAGGTCGTAGATTGAATGGGTGATTGCGATGGCCTGGATTTAATCTTCTATTTTAAAATCGAATGGTCCAGATTTTCATCACAAATTTGTGACGGGAATCTGTTGCGACAAGGATCCCAACTGTTTTGAGAAATATTTAAGTTATTTAATATTTTTTCAAGCTATTTTTGGGTAATTTAAAAAATTTTACATTCAAAATTCATAAAAAAAGTTGGTTAACGCCCATGTTAGGTCAACACACCATGTACGGGAGTCGTGCTGGGCTCGACAAGCCAGTCCTACTTGACTAGACACATTGACCAAGTATGGCTCAACTCATACTTGAAATGGCTCAAGTTTTTATGTTGCATTCCCTTCTTGGGGGTTGTGCACCCAAGGCCCAACATGATCCTGTGAGTGGACTTGTTTTGAGCATGGCAAGATCCATTTTGATTGAATTGTGTCATGCTCGTTGAGTTATAGGCAAATCAATACACTTAACACTAGGTTTGGGGGTCAATGGTTTATTATGAGGGTGGAATTGGTGGCTTTTGGAATCAACAAGGATTATGAGAGGTGGATGTCATTTGTTTGGCGGGAAATCAATTATCATTTTCTTGGGGGTTGCAACATTCCCGAGAGAGAGCTATGTTCTATGGCAAAGAAAGGCGAAAATGAGAAGTGGGTACTAGAACAAAGTTGAGCTTTGATACCACTTGACCATGTACCTCAATTAGCAATAATCATGCCTTTATAACTGATCTCACGAGGGAGAAATATTCTCAAAAATAAAATTGTATGATTGTTAGATTGGAACAATGACTGAGAGCCTTTTTGTGAGTGTTACAATAACCTAGTCTCACTAAGACTAGGGTAAATTAGATTAGGTATACTAGAACTCTGAACTAGTAAACATTTAAGTAAAATAAAATTATTTTAGATCTCCAAAATCAAAATAAAATAAAGTTTCAGACTCATGGCCATTTTTTAAATTATTATTAGACTGATTTTATTTACTTGGGTCTTTTTTTTCAAGAATAATCCACTTGTCAAATTTTAAATAACCCAAGATGGAAGCTTAAATAGGTCGGTTAACATTGGGGAATGCTAGTCAAGTTGTTACAATCCACCATGTTGACCAGAGAGTCACACACAGTCTATCCTGGTGGCTATCCAGTTAATAAGAGACACAATTTTGTATGCTGGGTTTCCTCTCCATGAGGGGCAGACCAAGATAAGAGCATAAGCTTTCTCTGCCTAGATATTCCTGTTGCATTATATTAGTATGCATTTTGATATAACTTTAATTTTTAGTTTTATGGACAATATTTCTGTTTAAATGCCAGTAAGATTTCTTTTAATACTATTTCATTCTTTTAATTCCTTTGGTGTGAAGATGTTTGTTTACTGTAGCTTGAATTATTACTTCTCTTATTTGATATTTCAGGTGCCAGGGGCAGAGAAGCTAGTAGTTAGAGTTGTATCATCTGTTGACAAAAAATTGGAGGTAAAGCAGCGATTTCTAGAAATATTTCAGGAGGAAAATTACCCTAGAGAATTTCCATATAAATCCAAGGTACAAAATCTGACCACTTCAACACTGAATTTTCTTCCCCTTTTCTCATGCTAAACAAGAGTTCAAATAAGTATAAACAGTAGATTAAGCATATGACGATTTTTTTTTGCAAATTCTTAGCTAACTTGTATTTTTTTTCCAGGCTATACTGTTATTTCAGAAGATAGAAGGAGTAGAAGTATGCTTATTTGGCATGTACGTTCAAGAATTTGGTTCTGATTCCCCTTTCCCTAACCAGCGACGTGTATATCTTTCTTATTTAGATTCTGTCAAGTACTTCAGGCCTGAAATCAAAACAGTGTCTGGAGAAGCTCTACGTACATTTGTTTATCATGAAATTCTGGTACACTCACATAAGTACCCTTTCATTTTACTTCCATCTTTGCTTGAGGATCATTTTAAAAAAAAATCTAAAAGCAACCCTATTGTTTTGTCATTTCAAATTATTTTGTGATCTATGACATGTTTTTATTATGGTTCTGCAGATTGGATATCTTGAATATTGCAAGAAACGTGGATTTACTAGCTGTTACATTTGGGCTTGTCCACCTTTAAAGGGAGAAGATTATATACTGTACTGCCATCCTGAGATTCAGAAGACACCTAAATCTGACAAACTGAGGGAGTGGTAAAACTTGGAAATCGTTCTATTTATTTTTTATTTTTCAGATAATGTTGTTGCACTACAATGTTTATTTATTTTCTATTTTAACCTTATCAGGTACTTATCTATGCTCCGAAAAGCTGCAAAGGAGAATATTGTTGTTGATCTTACGAATTTGTATGATCATTTCTTTGTAACCACTGGGGAGTGCAAGGCCAAAGTAACTGCATCACGTTTGCCATACTTTGATGGAGATTATTGGCCTGGTGCAGCTGAGGATATCATCAATCAACTTCGTCAAGACGAAGATGGTAGAAAACAGATGAAGAAAGGAAAAACCAAGATGACACTTACAAAAAGGGCCTTGAAAGCTGCTGGTCATACTGATCTCTCTGCAAACACCTCTAAGGATGCTTTGTTGATGCAAAAGGTATTCTTTTGTTCTCTGTAGGGTGTTCTACCATTTGGTTAGTGGTTACTGCAGAATTTTTAATTCAGAACTTACAATATATTTTTTTTAAATTATGACTTCCTTTATAATTGATCACTAGTCTTTGCTTATTTCTTAGATAGTTATTTCCATTAGGAAATCCATACATCCAGTTTTTTCAATGTTTTCTTGCTCTGCACAGCTTGGCGAAACCATATCCCCCATGAAAGAAGATTTTATAATGGTTCATTTGCAGCATAGTTGCACACATTGTCGCATCCTAATGGTATCTGGGACACGTTGGGTTTGCAATCAATGCAAAAACTTCCAACTTTGTGACAAGTAAGTTCATTTCTAAAAAGTAAGGAATCTTATATCTTTTTGACAAGTAGCATGTATTTTATCAAAATCAAAGAAAGAATTGCAAAAACAATTGCCCACTTCATAAGGAGATGGAATTGATCTAGATTCTAGAATATATGATATATACATAGATGTGTGTACGTGTGTGTGCTCTCTCCCATGTGTGCATGTGAATATATGCTATTAGGAGTATGTTCTCGCAAAGAAAGAATTGCAAAAACAATTGCCCACTTCATCAGGAGATGGAATTGATCTAGATTCTAGAATATATAATATATACATAGATGTGTTTACGTGTCTGTCCTCTCTCCCGTGTGTGCATATGAATATATGCTACTAGGAGTATGTGTTCGCATTGTGTCTGTAGATGGTTTGCAAGATGCTTTTTTATTCTCATGTGGACAAGTAATTTCTACCTCAGTGAGTATTCTTGTCATTTGATGTCGTTTGTTTGCAAAAACTTTGCCCTCCTTATAAAAGAATAATTGTAAAATTAGGTATTACAAATTGCAACCGTTGTATTTCAACCAGTTTAAGAGGTCTTATTGTTCAAACTCATAATGTTCATTGAGATATATTATGTTTGTTTCTTTTACCTTTTTCTACTAGTTTGCACTGGGACTCGTCTTAATAATTGTGAAATTGAGTATGCTTTGTTCTGTGATGACCGAAATCTCATGCACAATATTGTAATTTCAGAAAGGAAACTGACCTTTAAGGTTCATATGCATTTTCTCCAAGAAGCGTGTAGTAGTTTCATAAAAGGTTTGAAAGATGCTTCTTTCAGAAAAAGGGTAAAAGAGGACAAGAAAAAGAGAATTCTGGTCTCTCAACTGGTTTTCACACTATTGTATATGCTTCATGCATCAGCTTTGATGCTTGGACTCTGTCTACCCTTTGTACATGTGCCCAATACCAATACATTGAGTTGACACCTGACACGCCTGTTGAGCACACGTAAACATTTTCTATGCAGTTTTTGAAATAATTAATAATAAACAATGAAAGGTTCGTACTTGAGTCAATGCATCTATTGAAAATATTATGAAGTTGAAAGGGAAAATTGAATTGTGGTTAGAATTATTCCCAGTGGAAAATTTAATAATGAACTTTTTCAATCTGCACAAATATCCATGCGCAGTTTGTTAAAGGAGACAAGTGTTGGATCTCGAGGCTGAATGGTTCCTAAGTCTTGCAGGTGTTATGAAGCTGAAGGAAAGGTGGATCAAAGAGAAAGGCATCCTACTAATAGTAGGGAAAAGCATATGCTATATCCAGTGAGTTCTTGTAACAGAAGGCATTCTCAGTCGTATCTTTCTTTTGTGTGGGTTCACATATTGTCAGAGACATGCATATTTACATGTCTTGTGTTTTTTTTAATGACCAAAATTGTGACCATTAGCACATACATCCTCAATAGGTTGAAATTAGGGATGTTGCTGAGGATACGAAAGATAAAGATGATATACTAGAAAGTGAATTTTTTGACACTAGGCAGGCATTTCTGAGTCTTTGTCAAGGAAATCACTATCAGTATGATACTCTGCGTCGTGCTAAGCATTCATCAATGATGATCTTATATCACCTCCATAATCCTACTGCACCTGCATTTGTGACCACATGCCATGTTTGCTATCATGATATTGAAGCTGGTCAGGGCTGGCGATGTGAAATTTGTCCAGATTTTGATGTATGCAATGCTTGCTATCAAAAAGGTGGCATTGACCATCCTCATAAGTTGACTAATCATCCAACAAATGCTGAACGCGATGCACAAAACAAAGAAGCTCGAGCAAAGCGAGTTTCACAGGTACTTTTGGAGTTATACTCAAAACCTTTTAAGCAAAATGTCTGATATTAGTGAATTCAACTCATTTGCATTCTTGTTTATTGCCAGTAATGTGGCAAATGTGGATCATAACGCTAATTTCATAGTTATGGGCTGCATATACTTTTCTGTTTCTGCGAGTGCTAATAGGCTTCACTATCCTTTTTCAGTGCTTAAAATGGAAGCATCTATTAGACTGTGAGATTATGTTTGACATCCTAAACCTATTGATATTACTTTCCACTTGTCAAGGGAATTCTAACCTAGTTTGATCTTTGAAGGCATACATTAATGCTGCTTATTATTTATGACTATTCATCTATACTCAACATGTTTTCTATATTTACAGTGACGTGAGACTGCTCTTAAGTTTTCATCTACTAAAATTTTGCTCATGATTTGTCGTTAGTAAATATCATGCTGACTGAATGTCTTTTATGTTGCAGCTTCGGAAAATGCTTGATCTTTTGGTCCATGCTTCCCAGTGTCGATCTCCACAGTGCCAATATCCAAACTGCCGAAAAGTTAAAGGCCTTTTTCGTCATGGTCTTCAATGTAAGACGCGTGCTTCAGGCGGTTGTGTTTTATGCAAGAGGATGTGGTATCTCCTCCAATTGCATGCTCGTGCATGTAAAGAATCAGCATGCACTGTACCTCGATGCAGGTATTCTCATTACTCAGTAATATGTATCATTCTGACTTTTGATGTTTTTATTTCAAGCAAAAAAATAACAAATAACAAATAAGAAAACAAAACCCTCTTTCTTTTTCCAGAGATCTGAGGGAACACTTCCGAAGATTGCAGCAACAATCTGATTCCCGGCGTAGGGCTGCAGTGATGGAGATGATGAGACAGCGTGCTGCTGAGGTTGCTGCAAACTCCGGATAACAAACTGTAAATAGAGGATTTTGTTAACTGCTTTATATTTCATTCCATTTCTTGAACAATGCCGTATGGATTAGCAAGTCAGCAGGGTTTCGGCAAATCTGAATCAGATCAATGAAACAATGGCATGATATGATCAGCTTGTACAATATGGCTCTCCCACCTCACCTGCTGTATCTGTTGCATGTTCAGTACGGCCCTAACATATCCTGCCTGCCAACATCCCAAATTTGTTGGTCGATCTAAGCTGCTGGAGGTGGTGCTTTGATTTGTCATGCAGCGGCTAGCTCATCATCTTCCTCGGATGGTGGTTGTATTATAGGTGTTGTAAGTCACCTTTTCTAGTTCTAAAATAGTCATATTTAGTTCCAAAATTTTGTGCCTAATTGGAGGGTTTAGAGAAGAATGGGGATGAACGGATCTTGCACTTGTTCGTCCCCGTCCCTTTTGTACAAATGTATTGCTACATGAAAAATGAAATAAGAGGAAATCTCCTTGTCCTCTTTTACACTGTCTTTGGCTTGAAGGTGATGAACAAAGAGCAATCCATTGATGTGAAATAGTCGACTAATGGCTCACGTATAGGACTGTATAACTTATCTCGTGATGATTTTGAAATAATGTGATCGGCTATAGAGAGTGTTATTGCATTTTAGAGTCATTGTGAGCAACCAACAACAATCAATAGTAACCATTTCAATTCCATTTGTAATTTCAATTCTTATATGTTTATTATTTGGTTGTATTCTTGCATGTGTTTCTCTTATATATGCTCTAAAAGAAGAGAATTATAGGACGTTTGTCCGCCTATAGAAAGTGTCTGACGGAGAAAATATAAAGGTGTTACTAGGAGTAATCCGTTAATGGATCATACGTCGTGGAGTAAAAATTAAGGGTTTCGAATTGTTCTGTTGTTTTATTAATTTTTGTTGTGTACTCAATTAATCTGATCATAGGCAAATACTAATAAAAGAATCATAAAATTCGTACGCTATTCACACCCCTCTAATCGTGACATCAATCCTAACACTTAGCCAGTGCAAACGTCCCAAAGAAGTGAAAATCCAACAAATGTTAGCAGAAAGTTCATCATCCAATTGCATGTCTTCGTCGGTGGGAAAAATTCTCTCAACACGATTTAAGAACTCATTCATAATATTAGTGTCAATTTGTATTCTTGGATCTATGAAATAAAAAATTGAATTCAATAAGTAAGTGACATAATGTAAAGAAGTCTATACTTAGATTTCTCATCAATAATTTTTAAAATAAAAGTGATATTTTCTACTTTTTAAAAGTCATTCTAATTTCTTCCCTAATTTGTTTAAGTGCCTCTAATAAAAAGGTCAGTGAGAGCTTTTTGTCACCGTTAACAAGGTATAATAGTGAAAACATTCAAGGCTAAAGAAATACCATTTTAGAAATAGATACTTATTACTGTCGTCTCAGCCACTTTCCCCTTCACACTACTTAATTTTGTTTTGCTCTACTCTTCGGATGTAAACATAAGTCTCAATTGATCTGTCTTGCCTTTGAGACTTTCCTAAGTCAAAAATGAAATAGCAAATCTAGTCATCCCGAGCTTCACAATATCTCTCTTCTTATTTTCTCATAATAGTAAAAGTTCAATGATGTACATAGATGAATATTATTAGGGTCTTTGTTTTCTCAAACATTCTGCTAAACTTAAGTAGCTTTCCAATTGCTTCGAGCATGAGGTTGATTGTATAAGTCGCGCAAGAGATCAAAAAAAACTTGAGATTGTGTAACCTTCAACAACTTAGTCATCGTCATATTATTTGTCACATTGTCCACTACTATTTAAACATGTTGAAGGTCAATTTCATTGATATATTTTCCATAAATTCAAATATGTAAGCCCTATTATGTGTCTCCATCGATTCTTCCATAGAACTAAAAAATGAAATGTCTAGTTTGCAACTAACACGTAAATTCATAATGTTTCTCCTCTTGTGATCCGTCCATGCATTGGTTATAATTGAACATCCATTTTTCATCCACTCTTCTTCATACTTTTTTAGAAATAATTTGGTCCTCTTAACTTCTTGTTTCAAAAGTAGCTCTCCTAGAAGATATTGACTTAGAGGTTTGTAGCTCAAGCTAAATTGGCCAACCACCTCTATAAATTGTTTAAAACTTTGATTGTCCATTGCATGAAAAGGAATCCCCATCTCATAAATCCATCTTACAAGGTACTCATGCACATCATTTGTAAACTTTAACTTCAATGCATCATTTATGTTTTATTATTTTGCCTTTGTTGGATCGATTGTCGATATATACACTTATCAATAAGCTCAAAGTGCTTTAACTTCTTTTTAAAAGAATCTCCCTTCACTTAACAATCATCCTTTACATCAACACATATATTTATTATTGGTGTAAGGAACATCAAATAATCGAACTGATATTTTGATAATGACAAATGGTCAAAGTTAAACTTATTTGTGATGTAACAAGGATGATCAAGTCTACAAGTAGTACACAAGGAGAAACCCTAGTGGATCGACTAGACCAAACTAGGCAAGGCAAAGGCTTAATTAGAGGTTAAGCAATAGAAAATCATAGTGGGTCAGTTGAACTAGACTAAGTAAGCCAAGTCTTAACAGATCAAGGACATCAGAGGCAATGGACTTGATATGGTTAGAGAGGACCAAAGATCAAGTCAGACAGAATTAGGATTCAAGTGATAGAGGTTGAGCAAGAAGTCCAGACGAGTCTGAAAGACTGAGGTTTGGCAACGTAAGCTCCTAGAGTGGAGTGGTTTTTTCGAAAGGAAGAACAGATAAAAATGAGTCTTCTTTACGAGGACATCCTTAAGCATTGGTCCGACTAAGGGATTCACACGAATTTCGAAGTCGAGTTTAGATAGTCAGGGGATTGTCATAACTCATATCATTGTGCTAATACTATTTTGCAAGGTATTGTGCTAACATCTATTTTGCTAGACCGATCAATTGGTTTGGTAGATCGAACGATGAGTTGTCAACCCAATTGTCCCGAGTGTTAACGTAACATCCAATGTGAACTAGATGGCTAACGTGGCAAGGGATAGAGTTTGATCTTGCATGACGTGGCGAGAAGATAAGGATTGATCCACTGACGTGGTAAGAGGGTGTGGTCGTGGATAAAGACTGCAGTATTGATGTGGCAGAAGTCTCATCGGCAAGTTGACCTATTCGAAGTTGATTGAGGGGCGGACAGATCGGTAGACAAATCCAGGGGATCAGTAGACCGATCAAGCCGATCGAGGTTATAAAAGAAACCCTTGGCCGAGGCTTCAAGAACAAGATCTTCGAAGTGCTCCAACTCTCACTACGCTGCAAAACACTAACCACACGACAATTTGCTGCTCCGACATTTGCAACTCTCTGAATTCTATGTTAGCAAAAGTTATCAGTTCTTTTTAATCAGTCTTTCATATATTAATTTCAAAGGACAGTAAACTTGTTACTACTCTAATTCTTATAAAGATAGAGTCTTTTTCTTGTTGTGAGAAAAAGATTAATAGTGAATTACTCAAAGAAGTGGTTAAGAATCATGAGTCCTGGAGTAGTAACATGAGACTGTGAATCAAATAAAAAGAAACGTATCTTTTCTATATGTTTGTTTTCATTTCCGTTGTAATCTTCTATAAACAAAACGAGTTCTTGAAAAAAGTGAAAAAGTGAACATGTTATTCACTCCCTCTTCTAGCGCACTTTTTGATCCTATATTTACTTCCATCCTCTTTTCTTTTAGTTCTTCCACCTTTTCTCGCTTCTTATTCTTGCTATTTTCAAGATAAACTTTTACTTTTTTTTTTGTCTTCATCATATACTTTAGAATATGCTTCAACTTATCCTACAATTTTTTGTCTTCATCATATACTTTAGAATATGCTTCAACTTATCCTACAATAATTATAATATGATACTTCATCCATCCGATAAACTTCTCAATAAGTCTCTTATATAATTTACATGTGATTTAATCTTGATAAACTTCTCAATAAGTCTCTTATATAATTTACATGTGATTTAACCTTTTTTTTTTATAATACAACGTTCCATAATTTCAAATCAAATATCACTATACTTTTGTTTCAATTCCACTTATGATTATTTTTCATTTTCTACCATTAATCTTTAATAATTAAATAAAAAAATAAAAAAAATTAGTAAAAAAATTTATTAGAAATATGATTTAAAATTTTGAACCGTGTCAAAATTTTAGTCTTGAAGCGATGATATAATTTTGATATTATACTATAACGATATAATTTCAATATTTTTTAATATAAAGTACATTAATTAAAAATAAAAAAATTTATTCTAAATATTTTTAAAAATAAAATAATAATAATAAATACTTTTTAAAATATATTTAAATATTAAATTAATAGGATAATTTTATTAAATTTTAATAAAGTGTATTTAAACTCTCTCAATTATAAATGAGAGTTAATTAAAATTATTTGATTAAATCCTCAATTAAAAACCAAACTCATATTATTATTTCGACTTCGAACGCATCGTCCAAACGCATCAACGGGCTTGAGCAACACATCCAAGGCGAAATGACTTGAGATTCAAAGCTAACTTAACGACGGCAGCAACAATAACAACAGCAACAACGATTCTAGACGAAAGTTGATGAGTTATTTTGAAATCACCTAAAGCACCATTTAAAGAGATTTTTTAGCCTACGACCGCCTGAAATACCACCTAAACAAACAATCCAATTTGACCTTGCATAGATCTGATCTCTAATGGATTCTAGGGGCGTAATTGAACCGAACCTAACCGAACAATAAAAGACTCGAGCTCAAACTCGATTCATTTTTCCCAAGTTTGAGTTCGAGTTCGATTCGAACTTTAATTCTTAAATTCGAATTCGACTCGTAATGAAATTAAATAGTTCACAAACGACTTGAACTCGATTCGAAAAAAGTTCATTTAACGAGTTTAGTTCAAACTCGATTCAAAAATAACTCATTTAAAAATTAAACAAGCTTAGTTCAAACTTGACTCATTAATATATAATATTTTTAATTTTATATATATATATACACACAGGTGAGAATATACATACATGAGTCTCTTCACAAACACGTGTGCCTTTAAACGAACATGTTCGCAAACAAATTCGTAAGCCTTTAAACAAACATATTCGCGAACTTACAAATCAAATACTGTTAAACTCGAGCTCGGCTCGATAATATTTTCAAATTCGAAATAAGGCTTAAACTGAGATTTGTTAACTTAATCGAACGAATTCAAACGAACTTTTTTTCGAACCGAAACTCAAATAGCTCTTTCGAACCAAGACTCGAATAATTCGTGAGCAGCTTGGCTAATTTACACCCCTAATGGATTCCTTTTCCGTGCTGTGTTCTACGTTGTTTTTTTAACATCAGAACCCAACAGAGAAGGGATGGTAGAAATTCATGGCAGCAACAAATAAAGAATCACGAAGGAAGTGTTGCATAAAGGATGCTGATAATTTGCTGGAGAAGACGAGAGAAGAATTTCTGAGAAGGAGATCACGAATAGCAACTGATTCATGGAAACCAATCTTCATATTCGAGAGTGGAACAAACTTCAGCGATCACACATAACATCATCATTCTCTATTTCTCTATCACAAATCGTTAAGAAGTAGAGACGGATCCATGAGCCAATAAACATAAACCTGGCGATATAGATTTATCGAGACTAAATGTTTCGATTGCAAATATAACTGAGATGTCTCGCCGATAACCAAATCAAATCCGACAAAACTACTTTAGCGATTCGGCAGAATTAAGCGATTTAAAGGAAAAATGATCATAAATGTAAAAATAACCAAGAATTACTCAAGAGGAACCTCTACGTCGCCATCGGAGATCTCCTGCTGAAGGTCCTTGGGGTCCTTGCCGTCGACGGAGCAGCCTACGGAGACGCAAGTTCCGAGAATCTCCTTGACGGTGCCGGAGAGGTCCTTGGCCATGGATCTGGGGCGCATCACCCTGGCGATCTCGATAACATCGTCCAATGAGATATTTCCGTTATGCTTGATGTTCTTGGTCTTCTTGCGGTCGCGCTCGGGCTCCTTGAGGGCCTTGATGACGAGGGCGGCGGCGGAGGGGACGACGGCGACTTTGGCCTGGCGATTCTGGACGGTGAGCTTGACGGTGACTCGAAGGCCTTTCCAGTCTTTGGCCGTCTCCTTGGCTATGTCCTCTCCGACCTTCTTCGGGGAGAGACCCAAAGGGCCGATCTTTGGCGCGAGAGAGCTGGCTGCCCCGACCTCACCTCCAGTGACGCGCACGAAGACCTCGACGACCTGGGTCGGGTCGAGCTTGGGCGGCATCTCGGCGGCGGCGGCAGCGGCGGAAGGAGTGGGAATCGGTGTTAGGGTTTGGGAGTCGAATTGAAACGAAGGGGGCGAGCATTTATAGATTCTACCTTGTCGGCCCAGTTCCAGTTTTGAACCCGGTTCAGACTTCAGATTCACGCTTAGCACTAACTGTATGACCGGTCCAATTCATTATTAGCATAAATTAACTCATTTCTAAAAAAAATATTTATTTCTATATTATGTAACTTAATTGTTTAGAAGGTAATTAATGCTACCGCTTACAAATTTTTTAAATAAATATATAATTAAATTATGTTATTTGATATTTTTTTTATAAAATTAATTAATTAATTTGCTTATAGCATGACACAACAGACATATCACTCATACTTATTACTTGCTAATTTTTTATTTTTAAATTCTTGTTTTTAAGAAAACATGACATTGAAAAAATGATCACTGTATAAGGATAGGGTTGGGTTATGAAAAAATCTCTTATAAATTTGATTAATAAGTAATAACCCAAGCACAATTTAAAGCATAAATTGAAAGAACATGAACATAAAATACAAGTTTCCGGAGCATAGTTGAGTTGATTACAACAAAACATAATTACTAAAGTAGGCAAAGGTCGAATCTCAGCGAAACTGAAACAATACCTTTCTCCGTCGTAGTCAACTGTAGCTTCTCAATTTACCTTCTCATAATGATCGTGAGACCGACTGTATGAGACTGCTAAAGTGTCGAATTCGGCCTTATGCTAAAATGAATATAAAATACAAACAAATAAAGAGTTGCGGATCCGATCTAAAAGTCCTAAATGCCTTGGCACTCAGTCTATCACTTCTTCAATCACACAAGCAAAACTTTGAGATTTTGAAAGCACATAACGAAGAGAATGGTGAAAGCACATAACGAAGAGAATGGTATGTAGATGAGTTACGAAACCTTCAGCCTTTGCCTCCCTTTTATAGAGAGTCAAACTCTATCAAGAAATCAAGTTTCACAATCTCGTTGTTATATGAGTTTTTAGGTAGATCAAAACCTTTTACATTTCTGATCGATTGAAGAAGATTACGATCGACCTGACCAAGATCTGATTACCTTGACCCATGGCCAATCGATCAGACCAATTTTCAAAGTCTTCATCCTACTTTGATTTCCTGCAAAATACAATATGCAAACAAAGCATACAAATAACCAAGGCTAGTTCACCTGTTGGGCTTACTTGCTTTTTATTTAGAGTTTATTCTTTCAAGACTTCCCATACTACTTAGAGTTTACTTCCCTAAATTTTTTTCCCCTTTGTTTAGAGTTCACTTTTCTAAATTTTATTACTATCTAAAGTTTACTTACCTAGGATTTTTCTCTTTACTAAGTATTTGATTACTTTTAACATGTTTAAACTTTTCCTTTGACAAACATCCAATTATTTTTGACTTGTTTAGACTTTCCTCTTATTTAACATTTGATTTGTTAGAACTTTCCCTTTATCATTTGATTAACCTTCATTTTCTTGAACTTTTTGCTTACTAAGTATTCAATCACTTTTAATCTGCTTAAATTTTTTCTTATACGTTACTCTTGTCTAACATACGATTACCCAAACTTCTAATTTGACTTAATAAATCTCAACCAAATTACTTGATCTATTTTAACTCAACTTCATTAAATATATTGACAAATAAATATCAGATCGATTGCACCAATAAAAATTATTAATTGTCGATGATGTATTTACATGATAGGCTATCATTTTACTCGTCATTCACACCCTTCTTTCTAGATTTGTAATTTATCCCCTTGACAACAAAAAATCGACCGAGAAAATTTGAATCACCAGATGTATCATACAGACAAAACATTAGCTAATGAATTCTCAATAAAAATTTACCAAGATTTATTATGATTCTATATAATCCATGACAATATAAAGTTTTAAATATAAGATAAATCACCCTTGATTATTTGGCATGCTTGCCACAACATTGTCGATGAGATGACTACCACCACTACTCCATAAGA
>JBBMKF010000074.1:3366156-3382028 GCA_037834155.1 Curcuma caesia | reverse complement strand
TCCTTGGCTGAGGAGAAGGCGAAGCCGCAGAAGGGAATAAGAGAAAGTAGGGCGGAGGGGGGGGGGGGGTTAGGGCAGACGGCGATCAGAGGTGCCGCCGGGAAAGGAGCGGAGGAGGTGGTGGTGGAAGGACATTACTGTCTACAACTGCAAGCGAGGGAAAGAGAAGTGCCAGCGGGAAATAACACCCTTGTTAAAAATACTATAATGCCCACGTGGCAGACTAGACGTCCTCGTTGGGGCCCAATTGATGCTTGTGTACAAGAGCTCCCTTTACAGATGCTCTCTTGTTCGACCTCAACCTCCAACAATTTCTAACAATTACAACCATCATACTCTACCGTCTAGAATTATCCATGGTGAGATGGTCGAAGTCAAGTGTGACACCTAGCCAATGGCAAGACCATGGCAAATGTACGACTCCATCATTGCCCTCTCTAAGTAGTCGACCTCTCTCCACTCAACCAATCAACTCCCGACTCTCCACTCATGTGTCATATTAGTGGCTTGTATGGCAGCTTTCATGACTAGCGTGTTAAGCCGCATGCATATTCCATCTCGTCGGCTATATAATGTTTGGCGACAATAGATGAAGGTATGATTTTCTTCTCCCATGTAGTAGCCACTCTTCTCTCTACGTTGTTTGCTCTTTTTATCTCTTGCACACACACTCGGAAGCCTATTTCTTTAATCCAAGGCTAACTTGACCATCAGAAGGGTCATGCCAACCACATCGACACTCATTGATGAATGTTGACTAACAAGACATCGAGGTTCCACCTGCCTAACGATGTACGTGGTCACGGCTCTGAGACTAAGGGGAGAGGAGAGACTCAAGTGCAAGGAGGAAGACACCATAAATAATGTAGGCAAAGAAGAGAAAATTTACCTAGAAAAAAATCTTCACTTTGAATTACAAGGCCTTGGAATTTATTCAACTTAAGCACATGAAAATAACAAAATCTCAATCAATTTCATGCACAACAATCAAGTCAAACAACCTCCAAGACTTTATAAGAGAGGTCTTGACAAATTCTATTTTGACCACCTCTAGTCAGCTGAAAACATCTATAATCAACTGATTGAGCAGAAGTAGTTGTTGAGTAGCCAATGATTCTTTGATGAGTCAATTGGAATTTTTCTCCTATCAATTGCTCAAGCATCCTTTCAAATGAATGAATCCAATGTCAATCGACTAAAGATTAAATAGAAATATTTGATTCTCAAAACTCTTGTATTAAATAGACTCCTAAGTAAATTAAAATCTTCAATTAAATGAGACTCACTTTCAGTTGAACGAATCTACTCAGAGATTTTAACTTTAGCTTACACCTTGGTAAGCCTACAATTAAAGCTCAAGATCAAGTGCTTAACCACTGACTACAACTAGGAACTTATTGTCCCTTGGCTGAAGGCTTCTTACATATTACTAGGTAGGAAAACCCCCAATTGCAATTGATTCATCAAGAGGTCCTTTGCAATGTCTCACTCTCCTCTATTAGCAACCCACATTCTAGAGTGATGATTGCCTTAGCATTAGCTTGAATTTTTATTTATTTATTTATCTTTATTCCATCTATCCATGTTAATTTCTTCTTTGTTTCTATCCACTAAAATCTCAAATCCTTTGTTGAACATCGTCCAAGTATCAAGTCCTCCATGGGTAATACTACACTTTGTTCTTCCAACAGCCAAAATTTATTCCATAGAATAGCGATGGGCTCGTGGTGAATTGTCCTTGGATAGTCATCTCCTTGAATGCTAATTCAAATCTTTGGAAGCCTTGAATAATACCAATTGTTGAGTGGTATTAGATCTAATGCAAACTTCTTTTTTTAATCTTGGAGTTCCATATAGGATCGTGTGTGGTTACCTAGAAGGAGGTGAATATAGAGTATCCATTCACTTATCGAAGAATGATTGCACAAACACAAACTCAAATATGAATGTTGACATTGTGGCGAAAGTAAAACATGAAAGAAAACAATGCCCACCCCTTAACAAAAATATTTAATATGGTTCGAAGAGTTACTTCTTATCTATATAACCTACGGCGCGTCTAGTGCACCACTCAAGCAAATCCACCCTTTAACATGAAGCAGTAAGATAAGCCTCTACAAGTTGAAATTCACCACCTCTAAAGATGTAATTTTGACACAAACAGTGAGATTTTTCATAAACTCTCCCGACTCTTACTAAGATTTCTCTTAAAAATAATACCTCATCTCCCCCTAAAGATGAGAATGAAAACAATGACGAGATAAATTACCGAGAACCTAAGGTGTTAAAACTTTCAACCATGGTCACAATCTTGGATTTCTTTAGAAACTTGGTTAACTTGAGCACAAAAGTTTTTGACATATTTTAGTGTGTTTTGCATACCCAAAAGCTCTCAAAGAGATGATATATCCAAGGTTCCAAAATTCACTTAGAAGCTGATTGCTTAGGAACAACTTACATGTGTAGTCATCTGTGTCTCCCTAGCATAACTCGAATAGATGCCAATACATCATAGGCTTGAGAAATGTCACTCCTATATAGAGCTCGCTTATGTCCATGCCTCGTAACAAAAAAGATAGCACATAAGATGCCTCTATTTCTATAGAACAACCAATAGTTGGGCATCTATTTACTCCAACAAAGGGCGAGCAGACTCGAGGATCTCGACAACTTGAGTAGTGAAGTGTTTTGATTGATCTTGACCCATACATAAATCAAACATTAGTGCCCACGAGCTAGGAAGCATAATTAAAACTATGAACTTGTCTAATGTGATTATCACATGCCTAAAAATAGTACGAACAATCCCAATAAGAGGTATCGCACTACTAGTAGTAGTAGTCAAAATTTTTTTACATTTGAGTAGGTCAATTGAACTAAGGATTGGATGTGATGATCAGATGTTGTAGCCAAATAGAAGCGACAACTTTTAACAAGGCCAAGTGAAGCAACGTTGAGAAACTCACACAAAGGATGCACGAGCCATCGCATAGAGGGCATGAATTAGGGTTGATAGAGGTTGCACAATGACACATAGGGCATGCCATGAATTCATGTGACGGGCAGATGGAGAGGTGAGTTGAAGAGGTAGCTCAGTTGTGCAAAGGGCACTCAATGTTATCACACAATGGGTAAGAAGAGGTCACACAATTGACATGCATATCAACATTGTGGTTGCAACTAATGCAATAGAGTTGGAATCACACTTTGAGCCAACAAAGATCTCGATGGATAGATACTCACTGATGATCGGCAAGAATGAATTAGGAGTGGCTTTAATACCATATGATGAAGAATTATTTTAATGAATAACCCTAGGAGTCTCTCATGTCATATATAAAATATTGATAAGAGTATGATGTATTATAAGCACAGCTTCATGAGTTCTACGTGAGACCCAACAATTAGCTTCACCTTTAATTAACATGTCTCATAATGAGATGATTCTGCAATAGACATCTGATGGAATGAGAAAAACTAAAATGATAAATTCTAGCGATAACAAGTGACCAAAAGAATCATCATGTCTCATTCCTCATCATGTAAATTTGTTATGAGAATGAATAGCAACCTCAACTAAAAGAAGCAATGGACTCTAATCATTGGCATACAAAAGTTATTTTATTTTAGTTTATGTTTTATAACTTGTTCTATAGGAGGATAATTGATAAACCTCACACTCATCAATACTCAAACCATATGCGACAACAATATATACTTTCAAACTCATTGACAGAAAACAAAAACTCAATGTCCTGTTGGTCATAAAATGGGAAAAATAATGAAAGAAAATCAGACAGTATGGCACAAAATTACAAAAGAGAAAAATACATTACACAATGTCAAATTAGGAACGAGGTTTGTAAGCATTAAAAAAAAACAAAAGTGAAGGCTAAGGCAGTGCTGTGAGCGTGGAATGAATTCTAGTTTTCAGATTTTGTGGAGTGTAGGAAGGAACAAATAGGTGGAGTATTTATCAGGGAAGTTGTTTCGAACCAGAGTTGGCATACCCTATAAGATCCCAGAAGCAATGCTGGAAGTTGCATGAACCATCAAGGTATGCTCTGGTACGAACGTCAAGCCTGCGATATTAGAAAATATTTTAGCTTTCAGTTTCCAACATAACTTTATTGTTCAAGTTATCTTATGAAATAAAGTAGAAACTTAAAATTATGATTAGCAAACATAGCCGAAGAAAATTAAAATTCTTGAATTAATATATTTTATTTATCCAAAGATGACATATGTGTTTGCTTAATATTTCCCTGTGTATTATAATATACTCTACATATACTCTCATGTTTTTATTATTTGTATCTATATATGTTTTATTTGCAACAGTTTTTTCATTTACAAACTTTTTATGTTATTATATTTAATGTTTTAATTTCTCTAGATAGAGTAAGTCAATTTTCATTTAGGTGTATTAATTTTTGATTTGACACCGTTGAAGTGAAAGTCACTCCATTACTAATTTAGGCAATCAAAGAGAAGTCCATGAGAACGATTTAACATATCAAGGCATGTGTTTATGCAGATGCTTATTGCAAGCAATATTAAACTAGAATTCTATAACCAGAAAATGATAAAAAAAAAAAATCTAAAGTTTGTGAAAAAAACATTTTGATTCTATTGATAAGTCACTTGCTGATACATTAATAACCCAACTCACAATCATGAAGTCTAATGGGTTATAAAGTATACAAGAACATACCAGTAAGATGACTAATATTGTAGGAAAATTAAAGAGCTTAGGAATGATTATAGATAACTCATTGGTTTAGTTTATTTCAAACTCACTACCTCCTAAATATAATATTTTTCCAATCAACTATAACACTATTAAGGACAGATGGGACATTAATAAATTGATCAATTAACTTATTCAAGAGGAATAAGAACTTTCAAATTTAGAAAGTCATTCCATCAATCAAAAGTAAATGTCACAAGTTTTAATAAAATCAAAACGTTAAAGTTCCTCAGACTAATAAAAAAGAATAAAATGATGATATTGATTCTTTAATAAAGGATAGTATCAGAATTTGATTTGAAAAGAAAAGTGCATTAAATACTTATAATGTTTTGAATCAAACTTAATTGATGTTCTTTGTAATACTTGATGGCTTGTTTCTAGTGCTACTATTCGTGTGTCCAATATGATACAAGGATTCCTTACAATTCAGACCATAAGTTAAACTAAAAAAATTTTATGTGGGAAATCGTATGAAAGCTCAAATTGAAGGGATAGGGACTTACCATTTGGTCTTAATTACTAGCTATCATTTAAATCTATTGTAGACTCTTTATGTACTTTCAATATCTATATAAGTCTTAAATATTAGTTATCATTTAGATCTATTATAGACTCTTCATGTACCTTCAATATCTATGTACCTTACGTCTCTTTCAAAACATGATGTTTGTAGTTTTAATTTTAATTTTGAACATTATTCTTTTAATTTACATAAGAATTCTAAATTTATTAGTTATAGGGACTGAATAATGGTTTCTATGGATTGAAATTTAATGATAAATTTGTTGAATCTTTATTTTGCATCAATATTATAATTCAGCAAAACATGCTTAATGAAAATTTGACTCATGATAAGTGTTTGGGTCGCATATAAAAAAACTAGAAAGATTGATAAAGAATGATAGTATAGAATCTAGATTGTAGTGATTTTGATTTGTGTAAGTTGTATTAAGGGAAACAAAATAGATATAATATGAAAAATACTACAAGAAGCACTTGGCTTCTTGAAATTATACACAAACGTATGGACCTTTTGATACTTCATCTTTTGGTGAAGAAAAATATTTTATCACCTTTATCAATGATTTTTCATGTTATAAATACATTTATTTGCTTCATGAAAAGTCTCAAATAGTGAATGTTTTTGAAGGATATATTATTGAGATTGAAACCCAATTAGACAAAAAAGTGAAAATTACAATGTCAATAGGGAGTGAATATATGGAAAATATAATGAAACAAGATACCCTCCAAGCCCATTTGCAAAACTTTTTGAAAAATATGACATATGTACATAATATATTGTCATACACACTTTAATAAAATGGTGTGGCAGAAACGGGTAATTGCACATTAGTGGATATAATTAGGAGTATGATGAGTAATTTATCATTTCTAAAATCATTGTGAATGTATGCATTGATGGATATCATTCTAAAGAATATGCTCGAAAAATGACATTGATTAACAAGAGACAGTTTCACCCATCTCAAAGAAACATTACATATTATTATGACATTGAATAAAAATCTTGAAGAGGAAAATTATATGAATGAGCTTGAAGGGTTTTCAATTGAAGGAAAAGGTTGTAAACTTATGAAATCATTATATGAACTTAAATAGACTTTTAACGATGGTATATTTAATTTAATAATATCATTACCACTTTCGGTTTAGAAGAAAACATTGTTAATCATTACATATACCAAAAGAATAATGGGAACAAAGTTCTATTTTTAGTCCTATATATTGATCATATACTAATTGCTGCTAATGATTTAGGCATGATATATGAGATGAACGACTATCTCTCAAAGAATTTCAAAATAAAAGATGCGGGTGAGACATCTATATGATTGGAATTGAATTATTCCATGACAAAATACAAGGATTATTAGAATTGTCAAAAAAAGCTTATATTAAAAGAATTTTAGAGAGATTTAATATGGAAAAATATTTTATTAGAATTGTTCTATTTAAAAATGGAACAAATTTAATCTTATACAATTTTCAAATAATGATATAGAATGAAAAAAAATAGATTCAACTTCATATGGTTATGGTTTAGGAAGCCAATGTATACACAAATATATACAAGACTGGATGGTAATTTTGTTCTTAGAATGCTAGGAAGGTATCAAACAAATTCTAGGATTAACTATTGATAAATTGTTTAAAAAGTTCCAAGATAGCTTCAAGGTGCCAAATTTTACTAAATGCATCAATAGTAGAAAGCTCACTTTTGATTATTTATTTCTTCTTGGAGGAGCAATATCATCGAAAAATACTAAGCAATCCGACGCAAAAGTTTTGGTATGTTTGAAGCCACACAATTCATGCATTGTGCCGATTGAATTTTATTTTAGAACTTGGAACTATTGACACAATTGCCAAGTTGTTGAATATTTAGTGTGATAATTCTATAGTGTTGGTGCAATCATGCCTCAGACATGTAATATTGATGTTTGATAGTATTTAAGTTAAGGCAGATAATGTGGTGTCTCACTTTCGTATTAAGTGTGCAGGAAAAGTCCTCACAAGTCCAGAGATCGAATGCAAGGTAGGGAAGTCCAAAAAGGCTGGAGGTCGGATTCTTGACAAGAGCAAGTCCTCGCAGGTCTGAAGACTGGATGCAAAGAAGGTTAGAGGTTGGATTCTCGATAAAAGAGAAAGCCCAAGCAGATTAGGAGATCGGATGCTGAGCAAATGAAGACCTGAAGATGCGAAAGCTCCAGGCACAAAAGTCCAAAGAACAAGGTTATCTGGTACGAGGTAAACTAGAATAGAAGGTAAACAAAGAATAGGCGAAATCATCCATTAGAAATTGAAAACAATATAATAGTCGACTGATAAAGTGTATCAATCGACTACTGCACTGTAGAATAGAAGGGGGTTTCTATTCGGGGAGGATTTGTGACCCCAAGTCGGGTTGAAGGGATGACAACAGTCGATTGCCATGTTATAGTAATCGATTGGGATGACAACAGTCGATTGTTGTGTTATAGCAATCGATTGATGTGCTAAACCCTGAAGCAAGTTGAGGATTTTGCATAATAACCCTAACAGTCAAGTTGAATAGTTGATTACATGAGGTTGCAAAGTAAATAGAATGTTTCACAATCGACTGGATAACTCGATTAATGATTTTCAGTCTATTGATCAAAATTTTGATATTTCAAAAAGAATCGAAAGTTCTCAATTTAACTAACCAACTCGACTAATAGGCATCAATCAATTGTTGGTATGCATCAGTTGATTTGATTAATTGGGCATTTCGAAGAGAACAGAAAGTTCTTAGTTCGATTGTTCAACTTGACTGATCGCAGTCGATTGTTGATGGCTATCAATCGACTACTATTTAAAATTCAAGATGATATCAACTGCATATCAGAAGTTAGTGATCGTTTAATAGCCGAGTCAACAATCAACACCTACTCTAGTCGACTGTTAGGTAAGAGCAATTAATTGATAACGAGAAAAAAGTGCAGAAAGCATGCTCAATTAAAAGCTTTATAAAAGGAGGTTTTGGGTTCAGTTGAGGCTCTCCACTCCTGATCTTTTTGCTCACGATTTGTGCTCAAAAGTTCACTCATTCATTGCTTCCAAAGTAAAAGAAGAAAAGGTTATATTTAAAGGTTTTTCATTTTCTCTTCTTTCTTGTTTCACTACTTCATTGATTTGTAATATGTAATCAATTACTATAAGAGGTTTCTCCTCCTCCAGATTTTGTTAGAGAAGGAGGAAAATATTAATGGTGGTAGAGCACTAGGACTAGGCCTTAGAGTAACAATCTTGAGAGGTTGTAAACCAAATAAAAATCTCAGTATTGTGTTTGTACTTTCGATTTCTCTTCAAATTTCTACTATGCAATCAAATCAACGAATCAAAGCTATTCATCCCCTCTAACATCGCAATGATTCCAATATATAGTAATATTCTTCTTTAAAAATGATAAACATTTAAGAGGTACCAAATATATGAAATTAAACTGTTTTATCGCTAAAAAAGAAGTTTAGAAATAAAATGTGTCTATTAAGTATATTAGAATATATGTCATAATTTCATATTTGAACATGCATATAGAATGAGTCTTGATTGTCCATTTGAACGATGTACTAAAGTTGATACTCTAAGTTCATTTGTGTTTTTGATATATACTATTAAAGAAAATATATATTGTGATCAATGTATTATATCATATTGAGGTAATTATGATATTTTAAGAGGATGAGTTTTGATGTTTATGGTTATAATGTATCATACTTAAGTTTTAGTTTAATTTGATTTTTAGACCAAATAAGAGAATGTTGGATAGTTGTCGTTTGGTAAGTAAACAAATGGCCTAAAAGTAAGAATTAAGACTAACAAATAACTTCCTATTATGAGAAGTAGCAACCTCATCTAAAGTCAGAAATATTGGGACTCAGATTGGTAACAAGGAATCGTTTTAGGCAATAGGATCAAAGGAATAGGAATATTAATTTTAGAAATGTAAAAAATATATTGATTGTTAGGATCAAAGGAATAGGAATAGGAATAGGAATGTTAATTTTAGAAATGAAAAAACTATATTGATTGTCGAGTGAGCTGAATTGAACTCCTTATTCTTGCATCACGTCTTAACCATGCTTAATGTCACAACTTACCCAATTTCAAGGTTCTTAATCCACCTTTGATCCATTCTATTGGCTCATAGTCTTGGCTCATGGTCTTTTTTTCTAGGTCCTTTCTTGAGATCATTCTAGATATTTCTCTAAAATCTTTTTATCATGAAAATATCTACATATTTTATAGCATCTTTCAAGACATCTAATGTACACCATTTAATCAAATTGATCCAATTGTCTATATGAAAGAAGGATGCTCATAAATTGCTTTCTGCCCTTCACTTGTACATCATCCTCAAGAACATCCTCAAAAATAGTAAACACTCTTTACTTATTAATCTCTCTTAACAACTTTACTAGGATAAGTTATCTAAGTGTCGCATGGGTGAATGGTGCTAAAATCAAGCGTGTGACAGTTGGTATTGGAGCCAAAGTTTTTACCATTTAGGATCTAATTATTGTACTTAGAAGTAATAATGGCAAGACATTGAGGCCGTGGGAATTCAATGTCATACACTAGAGGAACAACACATACAAGGTAGGAGGAGCAAGGCTAAGACAACAAAGGTGGATGCTATTAAAGTATGGGTTGCCACCTTGGAGCAAGCTATCTCCAAGGTGCAACCCACCATAGAGATAACTAGTATTTGATAGCTTGGAGGAAGATATCCTTGAGGTAAAGTCCACTTTGGAGATCTCACTAACCATTTAGATGGGCTAGAGACACAGTATGGTAAGTTAGGTGATGCCACTAAGAAAGTCATCCTCGATCAAAAAAATGTTTACTATGTGGAGTGACAAGCCATACCTCAGGAGCTTGTTAGACTCAAGGCCTTCGAAGAGTGGGAATTGTCAAACTTATGGGGGAAATGGAAGCACAACACATAAGGGCCATTGGCACACCTATAGGACTATATCGGAGTGTGTAAGTGCCGAGAACCTTAAGTCTATCCTAATGCCAACAATAGTCATCTACAAGTGTGCCTGTGATAGTTTCTTATACAACCTCGAGAGATTTTTCGACTTCAAGGGCATACAAGATGACTCTTCGAGGATCAATGGTGCATCTATCTACTTACAAGATGTTGCACAAATATGGTGACATTAGAAGTTTGGTGACAAGAATATGGGTCTTCACTCAATAAACATTTAGGAGGACTTCAAGAGGCAACTTAAGTAGTTCAATCTAACCAACATCGAAAATGAGGCATTTGGTTGCTTACGGCGACTGAAGCAAACTGATAGCATTAGGGACTATATCAAGGAGTTCTCATTGTTATTAGAGATCAACGACATCTCAAATAAAGATTCTCTCTTCTACTTTATGGACAGATTGAAGGTTGGGTCACTCATTGGCTATTCTTCCCAACCAAAGGTAAAGAAGACCAACTATAGCAAATTAAAGGTTGGGGAGAGATGAGCTGACATAAGCATTGTAAGTCCGACAATGATAACAAGATGGACAGACAAAAGACAAGCGAGTCCAATACACCCTAACCTAAAAAGTGTTGCTTCATTTGTAATGGTCCACACTGAATGAGGGATTGTCAGAAGTGCAAGACCCTCAATGTTATGATAAGCCAACATAAAGACTTCCAATTTCATGACAAAGGATCTCAAGTTGACATGGGACCACTTCAAATATTGCTCTCAAGGGTAAAAGCATAACTCCTTTGACCAAGAAGGGACTCATGTTTGTAATCACAACTATTGGTGACAAAAGGTCTGAGCCATGCTAGATACAAGAGCAACTCACAAGTTCATTGTTGAAGATGAGGCTAAGCAATTGGGCCTCAAAATTAATAGCGGTGGAGGTTACCTTAAAGTTGTGAATTCGCAACTAGGCCCATCATTGGTGTTGCTAGGTCGATTCAGGTTCATCTTGGAGAATGAAGTGGAAGCCTAAATTTCTCCATTGTGTCGATGGATGACTTCCAAGTGGTGCTAGAATTGGAGTTATTTGACCAAGTGTCTGCATTTCCTCTACCCACAACCAACTCGTTCAACATACTTGCAGGAAACAAGGCATGTGTGATCTAACTAAGCATGTTACCAAGTTAGAGTCCAAGGCGCTATCGGCCCTATAATTCAAGTGAGGGTTAAATTCGGATCCAAACTACTTTATCACTATTTAGGAGTTCAATGATGAGGAAGGCCTTGCCAACTCCAAGGAGCCAGTTCAGGAAGTTATACAAATGGTGCTTGAAGCATTCAAAGATGTAATGCCAAGAGCTTCCAAAGAAGCTTCCATCAAGACGTTAGCTAGATATGGTTTAAAATCTCATGTCATACTAGGCATCATACGTGAAACTTATTGTTCAATCTGCCGATAGGCACGACACCAACAGTGGCATGACCTCGCACAAGGCCAAGAGGTCGTGTGGTTGCACAGAGGCCCCACAGCCTCATGAACGCCTCGCATGAGGCTCGCTAACCTTGCGTGAGCCCCGCGGCCACTGAGTTTTTTTTCAATTTAATTTTTTTTTAATTTTTTAGGTTACTAATTTTTTAAAAGGTTAATTCTTTCCCCTCTTAATTCTTCATCCTTCCTCATATTTTATATTTTTTATTCTTTTCATCCTTAAACACATGATTTTTTTTTCTTATTCCTTTCCTCCTTAAATACATGAAAAAAACAATTCCTCATTAAATTGATTAAAATAAATTAAATTCAATTTAATTTAAACTTAGTTGATCATAATCATTATGTCTAGACTTTAGTTAATCCTAAATTAACTTTTATCAATCCTAATTTTTAAAATAGTAAGTATTTATAATAATCAATATATTATAATAATATTTTTTATTAATATATTTTATATTTTAAAAGTATCAAAATCATATCAGTATCATACGATACCGAAACCGTATCATTCCGATCATAAACCAAAATTTCAATAAGCTAGAAATTTTAAACCATGGAGCTAATCACCAAAGGAATTAAGTATTAAACCACCAACCATAGTAGTATTAAACCCCAGGGTGTAGCGCAAACGGTGGGCGCATGACATTTTTGGTGTAATAGCTAGGGGTCGAATCTCACGGGAACTCACGACCTATCATCCACCCCATCATGCGTCTCCTGCCTATGTATCTGAATTTATCTCCCTCCATACTCGTGGGGTCGGCTCAAGGGGGGCCGATGAGGTAGCGGATCCACCTTTTTATTGTATGGTAGCTCACTTACAGGGAGTAATGCAGACGATGGGTGCATGACATTTTTGGTGTAACAGCTAGGAGTCGAATCTCGTAGGAATTCACAATCTGTCATTCACTCCACCATGCGCCTCCTGTATGTATAACTGAATTTACCTCATTCCATACTCGTGGGCTCTAGGTTGGTCGCTGATGTGGTGGATCCACTTTTTTTTAATTGCATGGTAGCTCTTAAGAAGCTTCTATCAAGGCATGAGCAAGTTCACTAGACTGAGCTAGAATTAACATAATAGCTTATTGCATGGTAGCTCCTAAAGTTAGCAGAGTTGAGGAAACAATTCTACGACTTGCTAAACCTAGGATATATTTGTCCTTTCAAAGCTCTCTTAGAGACCTAATATTGTTCTAGAAGAAAAAGGATGAGTCTCTCTGTACGTGGATCGACTATTGAGTACTTAACAAGATCACCATCAAGAACAAGTATCCCATCCTTTTGATAGTTGAACATTTTTTAATAGTTTGGGAAAGCTCAATACTTTTCCAAGCTAGACTTGTAGTCAAGATACTATCAAATGCAGGGTATAAGCCCAAGACAATGTGTAACATACTATGGTACCTTTGAATTCTTGTTATGCCCTTTGGTCTTACAAATGCACCAACTACTTTTTACACCCTTGTGAATAAACTCTTCCACCCCTATCTCGACCATTTCATGGTAGTCTACTTGGATGACATTCTAGTGTATAACTAAAGATCACGTGAAACACCTCAAACAAGTCTTCCAAGTATTATGTGAGGGTAAAATTTATGTCAAGCGAGAGAAATGTGCATTTGCCTAACAAGGGTGGTGTTCCTTGGCTATAAAATATATAATGAGAAGCTCATGATGGATCAAACCAACATAAAGGTCATTCAAAATTGGGAGCCACCCATTAAGGTTACAAAACTAAGATCATTCCTTGGTCGGTAAATTACTATTGGTGCTTCATCAAGCGTTTTCTACTAAAGTTGTGCCCTTGATCAATCTCAAGAAGGATAGTTCCTTGGGTATAAAATATACAATGAGAGGCTCATGATGATCAAGCCAAGGTAAAGGTCAATCAAGATTGGGAGCCACCCATTAAGGTTACAAAGCTAAGATCATTCCTTGGTTGGTAAATTACTATTGGCACTTCATCAAGCGTTTTCTACTAAAGTTGTGCCCTTGATCAATCTCAAGAAGGATAGTTCATGACAAAAATCAGAGAAGTGTCTCCAAACATTTAAAGAGTTGAAGAAGGCTGTCATGAAGGAACCAGTGTAGGTATTGTCCGACCATATAAAGTCATTTGAGGTACACATTGATGGCTTAAAATTTCCTATTAGTGGAGTACTTATGCAAGAATCTGAAAGTTAAACACTAAGAGACAGCACACGGTGCAAGAGAAGGAAATAGCTACTGTTATACTTTGCCTTAGAACATGACACCAATACTTGCCAAGTTCACACTTTGTCATCCTAACTTACAACATTGCCACAAATTATTTTCAAACTCAAAAGAAGCTCAGCCCTAGCAAGCTTAGTGGTAGGATTTCTTAGCAGAGTCCGACTACCAACTTAGTATAAGCCTGGCAAGACTAATGTGGTGGCTAACACTATAAGTAGGAAAGTGGAGCTGGCTACATTAAGCATGAGTCAACCACAAGGCACACTTATCGACAACTTTTAGATAGATGATGGTCTACTCCTTACCACACCTAACAATAGAATTTTTGTTCCCATGCATGACAACTTGTGGAAGGAAATTATCAAAAAATGTCATGATTCCGAGTTTTGGTCATTTGAGTATGGCAACGATCCCAACGCTCATGGTGAACACAAACTCCTAGCTATGGATGTGACATGACATCAATATTTATGTGCAGACTTGTTTTGTTTGCCTGCAAGACAAAGTGGAGCATCAACACCCAACAACAACAGAGCTATTTGAACACCTAAGTGTCTCAATGGATTTCATCTGGCATTAAATAAGTCCCGAAGGTATGAAAGCATCATGGTCACTTTCATTCCTATCTCATCAGATTGCACCAAGAATAAGACAACACACTCATGCCTCCAACATGTGGTGGAGTTTAGGGGACTTCCACAAAACATAGGAAGTGATATCATTTCACTAACGATTTTGGACCGGGCTTTTTTAATTGTTGAGGACAGATTTAAATTTCTCTGCAAATTTCCATCCTCAAAGCAATGGACAAACTAAGTGCATCAATGGGATACTTAAACTTTACTTAAAGCACCATGTGAGCTCTCATCAACGAGATTCATGAAGTTGCATGATGTGGCCTAATTCTCCTATAACTTACAATAGAGTGAGGCGACAAGTAAAAGTCCATTTGAGACTGTAATGGAGCAACAATTCATGAAAGCAGTCCAGCAACCCATATGTTAGCAAAAGGAGTGGCATGAACAAGCCAATATTTCAAGAGTTTATTTGAACAAAGAGGCAATATGTAGAATATGAAGAAGGCAACATGATATTGGTGAAATTCCTATCCCATCAAGTCAAGTCCTTATGGAACATGCACAAGGGGCTGGTAGAAGATATGAAGGTCTCTTCCTAGTTATCAAATATGTAAGTAATGTATTTTACCAAGTATAATGTCTGTCAATACTCAAGATTCATCATGTTTTCCATGTGAGCATTCTTAAGTCTTATCATAAAACCACGATGACCCGAACAAAAACAAGTCAAATCACGCACCAATGGTTGTTATCACCCCCTTCAATAAAGATGTGGAGTACATCATTACCGATAGGATCATTTGAAGGAGAGACATTTTAAATTACATCAAATACTTGGTAAAGTGGAAGAATCTACAAGACACCAAGGCAAGATGGAAAAGAGAGGATGCCTTATGGAAATTCACCAAGCACATCAAGCACTATAAAGACGAGAATGCACAAAGTACATCATGACCTTAGGTGTGGGAGAACATCACAATCCACCCAACTTCAAGCCAAAGAGAGGTGCTACTCTCTAGGTCTTGGTTTTGGGTCGTGGCGTTGGTTCATGGTCTTTATTTTAGGTGCTTTCTTGAGATCATTTTAGAATATTCTTACCAAGTATTGAAATCTTGAGCCATTTTGCTTGATACCTACGAAATTTCTCATTTCGCCAGCAGACCGGCACCGACACTAACGCTCTGTTTGGATGGGGTGAGTGAAGGTTTATTAATGGAAGGGGAAGGGAGGGAAAGGGAGAGAAAGAGAAGTATTTATATTCTCCTTGTTTGGGAGGAAAGGAAAGGGAATGAAGGTTAAATATATAAAATTACAAAAATATCCTTACTTTTTAAAATAAATCTATATGTGAA
>JBBMKF010000074.1:3353257-3366056 GCA_037834155.1 Curcuma caesia | reverse complement strand
GTTCAGGCAATGTTGGATCCTTTATACATGTAATTATCCCTTTACAATATATACAATATTTCTATCTCAAACTTAACATGCTAGCAATGTCCCTCTATGGGGTACAAGTAGCACCAGATGATCAAATCTGTATTTTGATATATGGCAATTGGTTTAAAGTTAGGTACCGAATATTCCAAAATGTATGTTATGTAGATGCAGAGAACCTGACACAAGAATTCCAAGTGGCTCAAGAGGACCGGACACCAGGCAGGTGAAGCCTTTATGGGTCAAAAGGACAGAACACCAAGCAAGTAAAGAAGTCCTGGTCAGTTAGGAAGATCATACACTAGGCAGGTGAAATCCTAGTGGGTCAATATGACAGAACATTAGGCACGAGAAGTCTAGATGGCTTGACGAACTAGACAATTGATAGAGAAAGTCCAAACGGGTCAACGGAATCAGATGTCAAGTAGAGGAAGTTTAAATGAATCAACAAGACAGTCTATTTGATAAGGTATGAAACCTTCTGGTAAAGAAGGCTATGAGGAGCATCTTAACTCTGGGACATGAGTAGACTTGCAGCTAAGAGTGAACCTAACTGAGAAACCAAGAGTTTCAAAGTCAAGTCGATTGACAATTTTAACTATCTTAATATGAATTATGTGATATCTATGCTTATCAGGCTAACTCGTGGTGCGGGAAAAGTTTAGTTTCAGGCGACCGGAAGTGAGTCCGCACACTGCCTCGGTGCTAATAAAGATAATATACTACTATGGTTTAGGAAACCAAGTCTACCGCACGCATTCCATCAACCTTGACCTTTGCATTAAATTCTATATAGTGACATCTACTCCTAAGGTAGCAAGAAGGGAGGCAATGATGTGACAATTGGCTATATGCACCCTATCACTAGTGGTAATAATCTCAGAATAATGATTGATAGAGCGAAAGATGTGAAGTCTGATATTTACATCTAACCTATAACGAAAAATATAAACCATAAAAGAGTGGAAGAGTCTCATAACTACTAACTCTCCAGTGTTTATAGGTAAGATAAAGGGCCCTAAGATGAGTAGCACTAAAGGCAGTAATGGTAGGTAGGCACTGATCCACAAAAAGATAAGAATACACAGTATGTAATGTGATGTCTGAGAAAGGCTCAGTATAAAAAGGAAAACAATGAAAGGTGTTAATCGAGGAACTATAACCTAGATGATCTCTAATGGCATCAAGAGAAAGGATGATATTTCGGTATCCTTCCCTAGTCCTATATGTAAGATCATAATCTGGTTATTGATGCTAACAACACCACATGATAAAACTTGTGTTTTGATGTATGTTAATGGATTTAAATTAAGGCACTAGATGTTTTAAAGTATGTCAAGTGTGCACATGCAAGGAACTTAACAGAAGAAATCCTAATGGATCAGGAGGACCTGACACCAAGCAAGTGAAATCTTAATGGGTTAAGAGGTTCAAACATCAAGCAGGTGAAATACTGATGGTTGATGGGTTAGAAGGACTGAACACTAGGCAAGTGAAATTTTGATGGGTCAATACGACCAGACATTAAGCATGGAGTCCAAATGGGTTTACAAATCAGATATCTATCAGAGAAAGTCCAGACGAATTAATGGGATTGGATGTTAGACAAAAGAAGTCTAAATGGATTAGGAGGACTAGATATTTGGCAAGGTAAGAAGTCCTTGTAACCAAACAAGATTAAGTCCAGGAAAGCACCTTATGACAAAGAAGGTTGTGAGGAGTGTCTTAACTCTAGGACATGG
Source organism: Curcuma caesia (assembly GCA_037834155.1). Lineage (NCBI taxonomy): Eukaryota > Viridiplantae > Streptophyta > Magnoliopsida > Zingiberales > Zingiberaceae > Curcuma > Curcuma caesia. The sequence continues at coordinate 3,364,287 of JBBMKF010000074.1, read as the reverse complement.
GTAGACTTGCAGCTAGACGCGGACCTGACAAAAAAACTAATAGAAGTTTCGAAGTCAAGGTCGATTGACAGTTTTAACTATCTTAATATAAATTATGAGATATCTATGTTTATCGAATTAACTCTGTGGTGTAAGTTCCAAGCAACCGAAAGTCCGATTGGAGCTCCAACTACTAAAATCTTGATAAACATCGGATCAAGATAAGTGTTGATGCAATGGGATAAAGTTTGGCTTTGGACAATCAGAAGTGATCCAGGCGACCGGAAGTGATCCAAGCGATCAGAAGGTCCACTCAACAATATAATGAAAACTTATCTTGGCAAAGGATGACACGTGGACATCTAGGCGATCGAAGGTGGATCTGACTGACTAGATCATGGATAAACAACAGGTAATGGGCATCGAATAACGGCTAAGCTACGAGCCACTGAAAGGGCTTCCTATCGTCCAGAATACCTATATATATAGATGGTGACAGTAACATTTCAATTAACTCATATCTACTTATCTTCGCTCAATACAAGTGCTTAGAGGCTCGTTATGCTTGTAAATGCAACGCTATATCTCTTTGGCATATCTATTTTAGTTTGCCTTCTTGTCTTTGTATTTGATCATTTGAGCTTATATTTATCCATCATTTCTTGTATCAAATACTTAATTATAACAAGGTTTTTCCACCTCTAAAGTTTACTTCAAAAAGGAGAAAAATAATGTTTTCAGAGGCAATCCACCTAACATATTACTAGAATCGTAGAGTAGGAACCTAAGGGTTCCAAACCATATTAAATCACTCATGTCATCTAGTTTCTATTTCTACTTTCTTTATGTTCGCTGCGTGTTTACTTTGATTTAATTAATATATTTTCAAAAAGTACTATTCACCTCCCCCTCTAGTGCACTCCATCAATCCTATATAGTATCTATAAAAGGATGTCTCTTATCAATATCATCACTAGCGACCTTCTTTGACCCAATTCATCATCTTCTTCTATTATCATTTTCTTCCTTGTTCATGGTACCCAACCACTCTCCTATATGAAATAACAATTCATCTTTGGATTCACACATGAAGGCAACCTTCGACACTAAATGCGATATAGAGATATCATGCTTTGCGTGAGAATCACTCCAACTCTCTATATGCATAACTTTATCTGCTAGCTGTGACACTTGCTTGCTTAAGCAACAAATTAGAAATACAATTTATAAACTACCTATGTTCCAACATAAGGGGAGATTTAAAAGTGTTAGATTAATAAAACTATAACTATAGTGAGTTAAGTTCCATACTAATATTTAGGTTTAGGGTTTCTACGTTGAGGTTTATCCATTTACAACATATGCAAAAAAATTGATTAATTTCTTTGAATTCTTTAACCAAAAGAACATCCCTAAAATCATCTTTTTTCCCCTCCCCCAATACCCAAAACTATATATATATATATACTTTCTTCTCATTATAAAAATAATAATTCTTTCAATTTCCTTCATTGCTTGTGTTGCCTCACAAACTGCCTCTTTTTGTGGATTGTTCCTATTCTCCTAGATCACTACTATTCCCTCCACTTCAAAAGTGTCTCTTCCCCCTCCTCCCACACAAAGATCCTTACGACTTCTCTCTTCATGTAATAGTTCTCATGTATCATCACCTTTTGAAGTGCAACCATCAACTCAGCATTTTAAGCATTAGATCTCCTTCCTATCCACTTCTTAATCCCCTTTCCAACGTAATATTCGTATCTCTCAACTTCATGATGAAAGCTTAAGGTTCTACCTCCACTCTTATAGATCAAGACCATAAGGATTCATAGTATCTGTTGTACAATAGTAGAAGACTGAATCTCCAAAGTTAAACACAACTTTGCTAGGGTTGGCTGACAACTGGTTTGAGCAATGCAAGCATAAACTAGTCAGTTGAACAATTGTAAGTGAACTTGTTAATAAATCCTCATAACACATGATGGTCATTGAAAAGATTGGTCCACTAGATAAAAAAATTTAGCTACCAGTAGACAAAAGAGCTACTGCAGCACATAACCCGAAAAAGGAGCAATTAGAGAAGAAAGTTAAGGCAATAAAAAACAATAAACTTACAGCTATCCATTTTAGCAACTTGATCCACAAATATGCAGCATATTGAGCAGTAATTTTAATTGATAAGGAAAAATAACTTCTTCCGATAGTTCAAGATTTACCTCGAGAGTTTCAAAAGATTTCTTGAGAAAATTGACCTCCGAATCAAAATTGGCAATATAAAGCATGGCCTCAATCCTCTTAAATGCAAATGGAATTTCCAGCACTGCTCTGAGAAATTTTTCTGCTGAACCAAGCTTAATAACTGAGTCCTCTTTGAATTCTTTCAATTTATGTTCTTCTTCTTTGTTAGGAGCCATCTTTAATAAGGTCTCCAGCAGTTCAGTTCCCAAACTATCTGCATTCCCTGTGTACAGCAATGACCAACTTGTAACTCATCTTAAAAGAGTCATTTGAGTAGGAATGCCATAAGTATCATAATGCACATGAAGATTCTTAGACATGGCATCACACTATGCACAGTTTAAATGTATTAACTAGAAGAACAGAAAAATAAAACTGAAGATTGACAGGACTTCTCAAAGACAATTAAGTGGAAGTTTCGAAAGAAAAGGATGAATTGTGAACTTTTACAGTTGACTCCAATATTTGCAATAGCAGGGAAAGATTTATGTAGCTGGTCCCAACGGTTGGGACTAACACAGTTTGTGTGCAATGTTGTGCATGTCAATCTCGTGATAATTTATGTGCGAAGTTCCTATTTTCAGGCAAATAGCTGAAAGATTATATGCCTACAGGTTTACTGCTCATGAGAGATCAATAGAGATCTTCCAGTGATTTGATTGGAAGTCAGACAATCTTGATGAAGAGATCTTTCCTACTAGATTTGGAAGCCTATCAGTAAGTATGTGTTTGCATAGGATTTTAGGGAAAAAATACACACATATATGTTGTTCTTCATGTCAAAAGCATCTTAAATGGCTTAGGATGGGTTTGGCTTTTCTTTGGTTTCCAAAGTGAATCGAGCATAAGAATTTTAAGGTAGAGTGCATAATCAGAAACAACTTAATTAGTGTTTGGCAACCAGACTGATATGTATGATATATCCAATGTAAATAACATATAATATGATAAATATGGAAATCAGACTGATCTATAAGATAATCCAATGTATATAACATATAATAAGATATAAATAATAATATTATTTATTTATCATCTAATTTTGTTAATTACAGGTTAATAATTAATACATGACATTTAGTTTGTAATATTATGTAGTACTTTTAACCACAGATTGAAATCTCGAACCGTTTCGAACGAAACCGGTGACGAGTCTAGACGCGTAGCCTAAACCCCGTGACGGGCTTAGACGAGTCGCCCTAGCCCGACAACGGGGTCAGACGCATCGCCTTAGCCCGACGACGAGCCCGAAAGCGTCACCAAGGCCCGACAGCCCATCTGGCGGCATCGCAGGGTCCCAACGACGCGGCCAAGCTCATCGCGCGGGCGGAACAGGACACAGGAGTTAGTTTTGTTAAGGATTTAATTAAATAATCTTATATTAATAATTTTAATCAACTCTTAGTTATGATTGGAATAATTTAAATAAATTTAATTAAAACCTAATAAAATTATCCTATTAATTTAATATATAGATATATTATTTTTTATTTTTAAATATTTAGAGTAAAATTTTTTTAGTTAATATGTTTTATATTTAAAAAATACTGAAATTATATCAGCACGCCATGATACGATACCAAAACTATATCATTCTAATCCGGGATTGAAATTTCCATATGGCTCAAAATTTTAAACCATTCTTTTAACATTAAATATTTACAATAATAGTATCCACACATGGTTATACCCAATATTTTGCACAAATTTATAATAATTTAGTAGTTTTTTGGGAAGCAGTTTTCCACATGTACCTCCTTATTTCAATGCATTGACAAAATGCTATGGGAAGGTGGTGCATTAGGAATTGTACTTGAGCATCAATTGAATCCCTGAATTCTTTGCAGCTTGAAACATTATAGAAATGCATTAGGTATGCCTCTATTAGGTTGATTAATCCATGAATATATGTAGTTGTTGTTGCTAATTATGTATGATGGTTGTTACTCTTATCAGTTGAAGTAATTTCTTCCTCTTCCTTTACCTCAAGTACTTTGCTTTAGTTAGTGTTGAAAGAAAAAATTTAGCAAAGTTTGATTATGAAGGGAAAAAACAAGGCACCCCTTATTATCATTTTCATAAAGAAAGACACTCCTTTTTCAAAAACAAAAAAAAATTTCAAAGTAACACTCCAACATATTTCTCACTAAAAGATACTCAGTGTTGTAGCAATTACGATGTAACTCCTACAACATGTCATAGTAAATAAGCTTAATATTTTTTTTGTTTAAATTGATCAAAATTAGTATCAAAATATTTTTTATTAACTTATTTAAAATTGTCCAAACTTGATCACAATTATTTTAAGTTGATTAAAATCACTTCAAAACTATTGTAATAGCTAGCAGCTTTGTCAAATAAATGTATATTCTAGATGAGAAATATGTTGAAGCTCCCTTTTGATTTTTGCCAAAAAAAAGACAAATAAGAGATTTTCCTTAATCTTGTAAAAAAAAAAAATAAGGAAAGAGTTTGGAGGTTCCACAGATTTTCCTTAATCTTATTAAGGAAAGATTTTCCTTAATAATTAATATATGACATTTAGTTTGTAATATTATGTAGTACTTTTAACCACAGATTGAAATCTCGAACCGTTTCGAACGAAACCGGCAAAACATTTTGTTCCGCAAACAGGCCGACACCAGCACAAGCAAAACATGAGTCATTTGGACGCTGGCAAAACATGAGTCATTTGGACGCTGGCGACAAGTCTAGACGCGTAGCCTAAGCCTAGTGACGGGCTCAGACGAGTCGCCCTAGTCCGACAACAGGGTTAGACGCATCGCCTTGGCCCAACGACGAGCCCAGAAGCGTCACCAAGGCCTGACAGCCCATCCGACGGCATCGCATGGTCCCAACGACGCGGCCAAGCTCATCGCGTGGGTCGCGCGGGCGGAATAGGACACAGGAGTTAGTTTTGTTAAAGATTTAATTAAATAATCTTATATTAATAATTTTAATCAACTCTTTTTTAAAACCTAATAAAATTATAGAAATGCATTAGGTATGCCTCTATTAGGTTGATTAATCCATGAATATTTGTAGTTGTTGTTGCTAATTATGTATGATGGCTGTTATTCTTATCAGTTGGAGTAATTTCTTCCTCTTCCTTTACCTCAAGTACTTTGCTTTAGTTAGTGTTGAAGGAAAAAAACAAGGCACCCCTTATTATCATTTTCATAAAGAAAGACACTCCTTTTTCAAAAAAAAAAAAAATTCAAAGTAACACTCCAACATATTTCTCACTAAAAGATACTCTGTGTTGTAGCAATTACGACGTAACTCCTACAACATGTCATAGGAAATAAGCTTAATACTTTTTTGTTTAAATTGATCAAAATTACTATCAAAATATTTTTTATCAACTTATTTAAAATTGTCCAAACTTGATCAAAATTATTTTAAGTTGATTAAAATCACTTCAAAACTATTGTAATAGCTAGTAGCTATGTCAAATAAATGTATATTCTAGATGAGAAATATGTTGAAGCTCCCTTTTGATTTTTTGCCAAAAAAAGACAAATAAGAGATTTTCCTTAATCTTGTAAAAAAAATAAGGAAAGAGTTTGGAGGTTCCAGATATTTAAACAGAAATTTACCAGACCTTCTAACAGGGCTTCACAGACTTCCTCTTTAGTCACATTCAAAGCCCTAAGAAGAATAGCAATGTTTTGAGACTTCTTAGGATCGAGGACTCTGTTCTCTTGAGTCAGCGAGGAAAGGGCGCGCCCCTTGTTCATCTCCTCCGTCGCCGTGCTGGTCACATTGCGGATGAATAGAGTCTCGATCATCTCCTCATTAACTCTACGAATCCAACAATGATCCCAACAAATGAGTAAATAAAAATAAAAATTAAAAACGAAGAGAGAGTGAGAGAGAGAGATCAGTTTCAGTATCTTACTGGAATGAGCTCGACCGCAGATGATCCCACACCATTGTTCGATCCGAGCTTGCCGGGACCTTGTCCCAGAGCAAAGGCTTCAGCTTTGGGCGAGGAATCTCCTCATCCATCGCATTCTTGGATGATTCTTCCAACGATGACGGATTCCTGACCTTCTTGTCCGGTACAAGGTCTGATCGCTGTAAATCCTTCAGTTTCCTGACAGGACCATCCCGAAAACAATAAGGTCGAGATGGCCGCGGAGGTGGAGGAGGTGGAGGCGGCGGCGGCGGTGCAGATGGGGCGCTAGTAGCGAAATGGCTGTGAGTGAAGTCGTTATCATATAACGATTCCACTGGATTTGGGTACGAGAAATCAAATGTTTTTATTTTTCCATCAAATTCAAATGGAGAAGGTAGCGAAGCGGGCTTTCGCTTCGGAGGTGAAGGGGTCATTGGCCGGAGAGGAGGCGGGGAAGGCAGTGGCGGGTATAGAAATCCAACGCCTCCTGAAGCCAAGTTCCTCTCAGTCATGGTCTTGAGCGATCTGCCGCTCGAATTCGAAGGGCTCAACCCGAACGGCGGAGACGGAATCATCGGCGGCGACGGAGAAAGCGATGTCGCCGAAATCGAGGACACAGTGCTGATCGCCGATCCGCATTTCTCTACGGTGGCCGGAGGCGACGTATTCCCGGAGCTCGAAGCCACCTTCGGCGAGTAGAACTCCTCCGCCGGCGAGCTTCCACCGTCAGCATTCCCGTACTCCTGCGGGATCTGTCGTGACAGAGGCGGAAGCGGGCGAAGCTCAGGCGACCCAGTCTTGGAAAGCGGAGCCGACGGGCCCACCTGCAGACCGGCGTCGGCTGAAGAGGAGTGAGGGTGGTTTTGGTGGCCGCGAGAGTCGACGAGGGTGCCGAGATACAAGAACTCAGAGGAAGCAGGGGGCTTTGGGTCGGCGTCGGCGGGCTGGAACAGGCGAAGCGAGTCGGAGCGTGCGTCAAAGCCTCGCGCTGGGCGGATTCGGCGGAGGAAAAACGCGGCGGCGAGGGCAAGCGCAAGGAGGGGGAGGAGGAGCGCGGGGAGGAGGAGGAGGTGGGTGGCCGGGGCCCGGCGGGGTGGGGCGGAGCGGGAGGACGGTAAGATGAGCGAAGAAAGGTTGGCGGGGAAGGTGGGGAGCGCGGGAGGAGGAGGGGCGAGGTAGGTCGGGAAGAAGCCCTGCTGCGGTTGCGACGCCGAAGACGAAGACGAAGCCGAAGCCGAAGACGAAGAGGAAGCGGAAGGGTATTTGGGGAAGGGCGAGGAGGCGGAAGGAGGCGGCGCGGGGAAGAAAGGGACGTGGAGAGCTCTGCGGTTGTGGAATGGCGACGGCATTGTGTGGATCAATGCATTGCATGAAGCAAGGAAGGAAAAGAAAGAGGAGTGTGAGATTTTGTACCGTTGTGAGAGGAGGAAGGAGACGATGATGGTGATGATGTCGTGCGACAGAAAAGGCAGAGGAAAAAGACGAGAGTGGCCCATGTGAACGGGAGGCGGGCGGGAGTGTAGTTTGCCTGGGTAAATGGTAAACGCACGTCGCAGGCTCCGAGGACTCGCATAAGCTTCCAAATCTCCGACCGAATATCTCCATCCTCGTTCTTAAAATACTCTTCCAATTTTAAATTGTTAAGGAATTTTACGCTGTTCTTTTTCTCCATATTTAATGTCTCTTAGAATTTAATGTTTGTTAAATTTTCGCACACCTTCTATTAAAAAAAACTTAGGTGGCACTAAATAAAATATATTTATATGCTAAAAAATGATTATAATATATATTTTTGGATAAAATTAAAATGATACTCTTTATTTTTTATTCTAATTTTAAAAAATATCAAAATAACATTTCATCTTATTTTTTATTTTAAAAATACTTTTGTTCTAATGCTATTGTAGTAATTGTGATCTTACATACGCTTTGTTCAAAACTAGTACCAAGTGTAAAAGCTTTGGCAAAAGCTGCTATAAGAAATTTTAGTTAAATTGCTCTATATTATATTAATTTTGAACAAAGTAATTATACATTGTAGTAGTTTTAATTATCTCAGAACATAGTTGAGTTGATTGAGATTGAAGTGGAAAAGAGTTTGAATCTCGGCAAAGCTGAGATAACGTCCTCCTCCTTCATGGCTAACTACAGCTTCTCGATTTATCTCTTCATAAATGATTATAAGGTCGATCATATAGGACCGTTGGATGATAAATTTTATTTTTTTACTGAAATAGTAGTTTTAGTTAAAATTATTATAATAATATTGAAACAAGTGTATTTTCAATAGATGCGCATTATTTTAATATTTTTAAAATCGAGGTGTCCGTTTAACGAAAATGATAATACAAGGCACCCTTTTAATTTTTGTCTTATATATATATATATATATATATACTTTTTAAATTCACGATGTACGTATGCGCTTCCCGATTTACCTTGGTGGTCGGTGGTAAATTTTCGTGGGACCGAACCGACCACCCCAGGGATTGAGTCCATGAGACTGACTGGAATTTTATCATTTAAATTTTCGATGTAATGGAAGTATGCTGGTTAAGAAAAATTAAAAAAAAGCTAAAGGTTATGTCAACTCCTTGCCTTGTAGAATTTTTATTATTGACAAATATACCTAAGTAATTTGCACTCAAACTCTATTTCACGGTCTATGACTCTTTAGATGAGTTACTTTAATTTCCATTAAAAAAAATGATGATAAAGAAATCTCTTATAAAATTCTTTTTACTAGAGTAAGGAATACAAGTAAGATTGGAAAATAACTATGATACTAGACTAAAAATTACAACACTAAGAGCACAAGGATCTTGATCAACTCTTCTTAGACCTCTATTTATAGTCTTTAAGTTGTGTTCAAAGAACTATGCCTTTTCTATTTTGTAACACGCTGATCAACTCAACTATTTTTAGTTGATTGTTTTCAAGGTCACTTCAACTTTCTACCCAACAATGGATCTCTTAATCAATTCACCTTGGCTCTAATCAACTATTCTACCAAATGACAACTCCTTTAATTGACTAACTTTGTTCAAGTCAATTGAGCCACTTTATCATGTAACTCATCTAATAGCTGGAACTTTTCTTTGTTTGATTAACAATCTTATTTTGGATTCCTACCAAGGAATTAATTGACTACCCAATCGATTAATTTGAGTTACTTGACTACCCAATTGACTCAACCGTGTCAATCAATTGGTCAATCAACCAACTCCAAAGAAACAATTTGTTCATGAGTAGACATCCTAAGTTGATTTCCTACTCGGCTTCGCAAATCAATTAACTAGATCATTGACTATGACCAAATTGTTAATTGAGTCATCGCCTAAGTCAAATTTATCTTAAGCCCAAATTATAGGTTATTTGACTCTCATAGTTCACTTAAGCGTGTATCTATTACAAGTTTATTTTGCTCATTAGGATATCTCTCATCAAGTCACAAATTTATTAGATGCATTGAGTCCTGGATTGTTCCACATGACATGCCTCATTCATTCACCTACATAGTCCACTTTTTTTTACTCCTGCTAAAGATGTTGCAACTTAATTATGCCCAGTAGTCATCTCTAATTAGGTCCTCAATCCCTTGATTCTATCCATTTGTCATTCTTCACTCATTCACCTATGTAGTCCACTTCTTGTGGCTCTCATCAAAGTTGCTTTGATGTTCGTCATTCTACAATCCCTCAGATATCTCATATCATTCTTCGTCAATCTCTAGTGGACCTCGAGTATTGGGCCACACCAACTTGGTCGCACTAAGTCATCAACCACAACTTGACCTTGTTGAGTCATAGCTCCACAAACTTTGTATTTGCCTTACCAAATCCTTACGCAACTTAATGCACACATTAGTAACATTGCCAAACTTACCTTAAATTCTTTGCCCAACATATTAAATACCTTGGTTGAACACAACCACTTAGGACACAATTGCACTAATAAGTCCAGTAAATGGCAACTTATTTATTTCGCAAGTCTATGTAGATGTTATTCTTTTTTGTTCAACTAACAATTTCTTCTTGAATGAGTTTACAACTTTCATGGAGAGAGTTTGAAATGAGCATGGAGTGCAAACACAAGTTCTTATTAGGATTATTGATAAAGCAGACTAAGGAGGGAACTTATGTCAATCAAACCAAGTACAAGGAATTGATAAAGAAGTTGAAGATGGAGAATGCCAAAGAGTTGACTACTCTAATGGCAATATGCATAAAATTAATGACAATTCAGAAGCAAAGTATTAAATTCTTCTGTAAAAGATGAAATCCGTTGCACGGTCGACTCCACAACCATCTATGAGGAGGTAAATCGAGAAACTGTGTTAACCACGACGGAGGAGGGTATTATCTCGGCTTTGGTGAGATTCGAACCCTTGTCTTCTTCTGCAACTCTGCTCTATCATAACCAACTCAGCTATGCCTTGGAGGCATTAAATTCTAAACTTTATAGAGGAATGTTTGGTAGCTTGCTATATTTAATGGATAGTTGACCTAATATTTTATTTGTCGTAGGATTATGCTCTAGGTACCTATCCTTGCTCAAGAGTACTTTCAATGTAGGTCTTTGGTATCCCAAAACCAACTCCTTTGACCTTGTAAGATACTTTTGTTGGAAATCCTATGCGATAAAATAAAAATTTCGTAGCGAAAAATAGGATCCCTTATGTGATCCATGTGAAAAACTCGTGCAAGTTAAATCTACAAAATCCAATCTAATAGAATTCACCTTTGATGCGCGCCCTTCTCTTATCCCGCTCGTCCAAAGGTTGTCGGATCTCTAGCACTTTCAAGTGTACGTGCCTCTATGCGTATCCACACGAGCACTCACTTTTGGAGAAAGGTGGTTGTGCTAGCAACCCTTGCCTTTGTGGATTTCGGCCAAGAGAAGGAAGAGGGAA
>JBBMKF010000074.1:3322057-3342522 GCA_037834155.1 Curcuma caesia | reverse complement strand
ATAAGTAAATGGACATCCAAAATACAACTCAACCTCATATTCACCAAACACTCCATTTACATTTACATTTTCTCAACTTTTTCTCAACCCCAACTATACATTTACATATTTTCAACCCCAACTTTCCGTTGAAAAATACAACTTAAAACCAAACACCCTCTAAATAACATGATTGTAAATGAACCTAAAACAATTTTGGTGAAAAGTTTATTATGAGCATTGTTCATGAGCATTAATAATGTGAGCTCAGTATCGTCCAAACTTGTTCATTTATCTTGTTGAACTTTTAAAAAAATGTTCAACTTCATTTGCTTTTATTTTATTTATTTTTTCATATTGATCATAAACATAAATGAACTCTCACAACACTATTAGTTCTCATGTTGAAAAGATCCAAGAGGTAGGGGAAAACTATTACACCAAGTCAATAGTTTTAATTTTGTGTTAGTAGACTGCTCACCACATTAACACTCTAGTTAGGTTAAGAAGTCCAAATGCATACCCATATAAGCTACAAACATAATTAGAATCAAGGTATTAGAAGGAGATTTCAAGGATCGACCTCTCGACTAGTGCCTAGGAAATAGGCAGATGCCTAAGCAGGGGCCTAAGTTTTGATATTAAAATATATTTTAAAAATTAAATTAAGAATGACCAATATTAATATATATCTAAAACAACATCCTTAATCAATTAAATCAAATTTACAAGTATAAATAATTAATAGATAAAACAAGCACTAAACTCTAATGGTGCAATATTTTATATTTCACATTGTAACCAAGAAAACAAAAATCACAAAACAACATAAATTATAGGTCATAAATTTAAATTGAAAAAAAAACAAAGAGCATAGCTAGTTTATAAATAGCATCATGTTACAATAGAAAAAAATAACTAATCTAAAAAAAACTAGTAATTTATAAATAATAATAATAATAATAAATTTCCCCTTAAATGTACTTGGATTGCTAGGCAAATTGTTTTGACTACTTTTTAAAAGGGTTGATTGACAAAGACTGCCTAGCCACTAGGGGAAGCGATCCCTAGGTGAAACCACCTAAAGATGGCTGGTTTTTAGCGTATGACAAGAATAATTGTCCATTAAAGAATTTATAGAGAGGTGACATTAGAGGCATTAGTGACTAAGTATAAAAGTTCACAATTCAAACAAAAACCAGGATGTCCACTTTGGATGATACAAGCTTTGGAAGTTTATTATCTTCACCACTTAAATTGCTTTAGTCTAAACAAAATAAATGGAATATACACATAAATGTAGTTCCATGGATATCATATATTCCCCACACTAACTCAATGAGAAAATGCTATGCTAAATGGCTCAAAGGAGCATAGAATAATAGATTAAAGGGCAGTCTAGTGCACGAAGCTTCCTCGAATGTGAAATCTCAAGGATCTATTGTATAGAACCTTACCCCACATTGCAAGAGACTGTTTCCATGACTCAAACCCGACCAATAGGTCATACGGCAGCAACTTTACCGTTGCGCCAAGACTCACCTTCAGCATAGAATATTAGGTTGTCAAAAAATATATTCGATGCACATCCAATTTACTAGTTCTTTATTAGCTAACATATGAATGCATGGAAAAATATGAAAGCCAATTACCAATTATTCTCTTGTTCATAGTAGCATATGCAAACAGATTTAGCACCACTTCCGACAGCAAATTTGTTTTCTGAGATGTTAGAGATGAGTCAGAAAAGTAAGAAAACAAATACTAAGTTATACCTAAATATCAGAAAACTCACCAAATCTGTCTTTTCAAGCATGAGAACAAAAAGGCAGCTACTTTATAATGATTCAAGTCTACAATAAACAGTATATTTAAAACTTTCATATTTGAACAAAAAGTTTGTTATCTGATAACAATTGTTTTAGGTTTGTCCACTTTCTCCACAGGAATTTTGACAAAACTATAACTTATATTACATTAAAAACAGACCCCCGACCAAGCTTACATACATTCTAGGAAAAATTATTCTCTATAGGCATGCGCACCTCACCTTCTCATATTTATCTTTCTCCAGTTGCTGTACCTAGTAGCTGCCTACTTTGGTGTGAGGAATACTAATTTGTTAGGAATCATCAAACATGTAGTTGATGAAATTCACACTATAAGTCTTTCACCAAAGATACCAAAATGGCTTTGGAAATTGCAAATGATGAATTATGTACAAGTCTAAGGTTAGAAATGGCAAGAATTATAAGTACACAAGGTACCAAGTGCTAAAAGTCACCATAGACCAAGAATTGCAACTAGTTAATCTTCTGCATCAATAATGAGAATCAAGAAGCTGCACTAGAAATTATGTTATACTGATGATAACATTTTTCCATCTGTGTTTCAAATAGGTCCAGTTGTCAAAATAAATAAACAAATTAATTAAAAACGCTGCAAAGGCAACTAAATCCAAAACTTATCTCCACATAGAAATGACCAACAAAATATTCATCATCAGTAATGGAGAAACTAAGAAAACATTGAAATATGCTATCTTATCCTAGTACCTTTAGGACTCCATTGGACACAAAGTGCAGCACGATTAAGCCTGAGAATAACAAGGGTGGGCACCCACTCTGATGCTTCTTGATTCCATACATATCTAAAATATGAAGCATAGAAAGTAACAAAATCTAGATTATATGCTTATCTATCATGCAAAAAAAAAATATTATAAAAATATACTTACGAGTTACGATCATGCGAAACAGTTACAATTTTGTTTGTTTTTATGCTCCAATCTATTCCAGATACAATTTGATCATGCTGTAAATACAAGGACAGGGAAGCAAGGTTATGAGCATTGGACTGAGACAGCAAACATTTTACACTCAAAACATTACATAGAGAGAATTATCAACAGTTACACTTTGGCCCATATCTGTCAATATTTCTCACAATTCATTGATATTCCATACCTTTTTTGCATCCTTGCTCAGTTTCTATGCAGTTTTAATATCACAAACAGTATCAAAGACATGTAACAAAAGAGTTGGCAGATGAGTTATAACAATACAAGACTGGCAATATAAATATAAAGAAAATTTCATTCAGCCACCAGACTATTATTTTTTTTCAAAATGCCCCCCTATAGTTCCAATATTGTTGTTTTACCCTTCACAAGTTCATAAGGGTTGTCAATTTACCCCTCTGCAGTAGCAATAGCAGAGCAGATGAATTCAAAAGGAAAAAAAATGCTAATGTCAAATTCATTCCACACTTGTTAATGGCAGAGTGGTTAATTGACAGCAATTATAAAAATGTGGGGGTAAGACAACAATGGTAAAGTACAGGACATTTAGAAAAAAAAATTAAGCTTCTAAGTACATATGTAAAAGATGTAAAACATTAACAAGCAACATTTCTCCCAATTGTTTGGGTCAATTTTCTCCAAAATATATGCACGAATAAGATCATGATTTTAGTTAATCAATTTTAAGCTTCTTAGACCTTATAGAGTAAAACTCATTGCCTTTTCCATTTTAATAATTTAGTGACTACAAATGCCTACTTAATGCATATATGATGTGTATGAATCATGCATATATTTTCATCCTTATTTAGCATATATTTATTGTATTACATGAGCATAATTTGTGTTAATTTCTAGCTATTGCATCCATTTCTATCTTTTTAGTTCGGATGACTGCTTTTTGTGTTTAGCATGTGAAAATCTTGACATTGAAGCATGTTTGGAGATGCAAAGATGAAGGAGCAACATTGTAGCATGATCCATGACCTACCCGTGGAAGGCACCACGGTTGTGGATCATCTAAGAGTCAGAATTGTCCGAGGAGTATTAGCCAGAGAACAGCAAGAACCACAGCCTTGTCGTGGTAGCTACCACGGCCTTCCCGTGGTAGCCACCATGGTCGTAGTCCATTATAAGAATTGACAAGAAAGCTTCTAATACGATCCATGGTCTACCCATGGTATTTTTAAGAAATTCCATTAGCCACCCTTTATTGTTAGAAAATTTTGTTAGTTGTCCCTACTTTTTAAGAAATTATGTTAGGGTTGCCTATTTTTTTGGAAACTCTGTAAGAGTTCTAAAACTATAAAAGGAAGTAAGGGACGACGACTACAAGGCATCTAGAGATCTCCCAATCTTGTGACAGGGGATCGAGTAGAAGACCGCATCCACGGCATCAAAGAAGCTACAACATTAATGGCTTGTATTTTTAACATCATGGAGTATTTTCTTAATTAAGTTGACGATTGATATTTGTGTTTTTCTCTTTATCAATCATATATTTGATTCTTGATTCAATTTTAGCATGTTTAACATGTTGATGTATTAGCGTACGTTTGCATATATGAGGGATTAGGGGATAAACCGAGAGGTGAACATTAATCTCGGATCTATAGAATTGGACTTGAGGATTTGATCACGAAAATAGTTCAAACTCTCTCGAAGATAACATTAGTTGTCACAGAACTTAATAGGTCTATCCGGATTCTACTACCATGAGAATAAGGATCACATTGAGGTAGATACATCGGTGTATTTCAGGAGAAAATATCAGTTCCTTCCACTCCAATTAGCTAGATCCTCTATTATAGAATCTCTTGATCACCATCAAATATGTTCATACCGTCCAAAAGATGTAAATCAAATTACAATAACTGAAATGTGCTAAAATCCATCATCTCATGTAACTTGGCACCCTAATGAAGGTCTTATAACAGCCCAAAAAAACCACTCGCAGTCAAAATCCACAACCATAAACATTTCCAATAAAAAAATTAATATGCTCGAAACAGAAGAAGGGTTGCAAGAGTCCTAATAAGATGGTCAAATATATTGGGAAGTTGACAACAACAAATACCTTTTGGAGAACATGTATCCTCTCCCACTTTTCACCAAAGAATTTGTAGATATGCACCTCATGGTTATTGGGACAAAATGCAACCACTGTACATCGAAATGGTAAATTATGATTACTATAAAGCAAGTTGTTAAAAGAAATAAAGCAAAGGTCATTGAGTATGGAATACAAAACTAATGCTAAGTAAGAGAAATAAATGTGTAGGAGTTTGTCTATCAATGGAAGGAAGACTGAACATGTTCAATGTTGCATAAAAATTCTCACCAAATCTAACATCTGTGTTATAATCTATCATAGTTTTATAACTAAGAAAACTCAAATTTCCAAAGTGAAAAACATCTTGAAACATGTTTGACTTTTTTAACTGTATAATTTCAAAATAAATTAATAAAAGGCACACTTTGTTAATAAGGAAGTAATTACTAATAATAAGTTAGTAATTAAATGGTCGTTCTAAAGGGAACTTGGATCCATATATACAGCCACACCAATGTTTTGTAAATTTCTCATCCAAAAGCAAACAATGGGACACATTTGCACATATCTTTTATATCTTTTTCATTTTGTCGATTCTCTCATTGGCATTGAAATCCTTTATCATGCACTTCCATTGAAGTACCAATAGGCCTAAGGAGTACAAGTAATAACAAAAGTATTCTGCGCCAATTTATCCAACTAAATCCATATGCTGGATTGAAAACTCCACTATGTAGCATCCCTCTCATCTAATTTTTAGTTTAATATTTAATTAATTTAACATACTTCTCAATCAACATTGTCCAAGTGCACTAATATCCCAACAAAATCAAGTCATTTAAAATTGTATCTCATGCAGTTGATTATACTTGAAAAATCCATCATCATCATTGAATTGTATTTGTCCCAACCATTTGAGTCAAATACATGAATATTATCTTTCATTCAGATTTATACAACAATCACACAAAGTGGTATAAGGTTTTGTCCTGTTTACAACTTTGAATTGATTTTTTGAACCATTATAGTTGCAAAAATGCTAAAGGTACTAAAAAATAATAATGAAAAAAAGAACAAGGAATGAACCAAATATTGCAAGCAAAAAATGAACAATTTGAGATTTTCTCTTACGAAGAAACATGATATCCATGAGAAACAATGAGGCACGCATATTCCATTTACTCTAAGAAGAAAAACAAAATAGACACATTCAGCATCAGAACGTCAAAAGGAATTGGCACATTAAAAATTCAAAATGCCAAGACAAATCCAATAGCCTTTAGATGAGATAAAAAAAGAAACCAGCATTTGATGCACCATGGTTCAAGCAAAAACACTTGGTAAAAAAAGGAAAGTATTTCCACCAGGGAAATCGCGCGAGTCAATTGCTATCTCATGGCCTTAAGATGGAGACCCAAAGGTCAAAGACGCACCAATAAGATAATCTGGGTAGGTCAGCAATTAGCATCGATTCGCAAATTATCATAGAGGCAGCTGCCAAAAGGGAAGAATGACTAACGAAAAGAAAATTAATGCTATAGCAGACGCTCCCATGACGGGAGGCTATTCCCGGATCTCCCGGAAGATGAATTTTAGGATGAAAGGAAATGAATGTATTCCTTAAGGGAGCATGAATGGGTAATTACTGGATCGATCAGGACTCCATGTGTGGCAGGTGATGCACTGCGCGAACTGATGTATCGCTGCCGCCGCCATGCCCTAAATCGCGTTTCCACCACGCCCCTCCCCGCTCCAACTGCTGAATCTTTTCCCTTTTTCCGTTCTCCGACTAAGAGGGTGACAATTCAGAACGGATGGGGTAGATCCAAATTTTTGATTACCTGGTGCAAGAAGGAGAAGGAAATGGAGCAGGGCAAAAGCTACCTTCTCTTCTAATCGCGAAAAGCAAAAGTCAGATTTCATCATCTTAAACAAAATTAACATTTACTGATATTCAACCCACATGTTTACCCACATTGTATTTCAAAGATGGCCTTATTATATTGGATGGTGGAGGCGGAGCTTAGTTGCGCAGAGTGCGATTTGTAAAAGTACTTTTACATCCCGAACCGACGGGTCAGCCGAGTCTTTTTATTAGGATGGTTTGAATTGAAATCAAGGAACTATTCCTCTTTTTTGTTTCTACCCTGCGCGAATCCGACCATCGCCTTCCATATGCGGCGCGCAACCTCGCCCTGAGCAGAGAGACACGATTCCAGACCCGGATATCGTCGCCGCCGCCGGATCTCCCCATCAAGGCTAGCAAAGCACGCCCTGTGACTTCCCCGGATTTTATTGTCTGCGACACCCGCCAAGGAGGGATTAGGGAAATCCCTACTCTTTTTTTTCCGTTAAACAATTCCTTCTAACCCTATGTTACCGGCGTCACTTAGGAGAGGTAGCGCTGATTTAGGATTCCGTTGTTGGTCATTGATGCGGCCTACGCGAGCATCCGTGGATTTACATTTGCTCGATCATACTGTTTTATTGCGGCATTTCTCTTCACAGCTCGTTAAAACTAATGGAAATAGGGCTTACCTTGTGGACACGTTGGCTTTGGTATGATTTTATATTTATTTGGTGATTCTTAGGCTGTTTGCGCGGTAAGTGTTTGATTTTTTGCAGGTTAGAAGATTGGAGGCACAGGGGTTGCCAACTAAACAAGCAGAAGCTATTACTTCGACTATTACAGAAGTTTTGAATGATAGTTTAGAAAATGTGGCGCAATCTTTTATGTCAAAATCTGAGATGGATAAGGTTTGTGACCAATTATTTATATTTTTTATGGTTTATTATGACATCTGTAAAAGATGATAATTTATTTGTTATGTATATATATATAGATTGAGATGGTTCAAGAATCTAATTTATCAAAATTCAAGTCTGAAATGAAGAGCACGCAGGTAATATATTTAGATATATTTCATGCTTCGTTTATCTAATTGACAAATTAACTTGTTGATTTTGAAAGGTTGCCATGTTAAAAGTAGTTGTCATTTTTTTATCTGATTAACTCATAATGCTTATGTTTAGCTGATTGAAAAAAATATATATTTATTAGTGTTTTGTATATCATTCTTGACTTCCCAACAATTTACTTCACTTCCCAACAAATTGTTGAAACCATTCTAGTTACTATTATTACATTAATATTAGTTGATTCATGGAGCATAACTGGTTATTAAGTAAATTTGGGCTAGTACTATTGACCTATAATGATTAGAGGTGGTACATTCAGTGTTTTCATCGATAATTTTGTTGGTTGGCATGGGTAGGGTAGATCACAAGTTAGTGTGTAGGCATAAATTAGTTTCCTTTTTGTTGATACAAAAGATTTTAGCCTGGTACTGCAACTATTTGTCGTTGTAGTTATGTGTTTTTAGTTAAACGATCAAAGTTGGAAGTTGCATATTTAATAGTTGAGGTAGACAATATATCTGAGGCTAACTTAGCTGCCCATTGTGTTTGGTTGACAAAGAAAATGTTTTTCCCCTTCAGTTTACTCCCTCTCTCCATGAATGTAATTTTAGTTGGATGGGAGTGTAAGACCAGTGCACACAAGAAAGAATTTAAGAGTATGTGTTCTTATGATTAGCTAACCAATGTTTGTAATAATTTGCTTAAATCTAGCAAATCACAAAGTTCATTTCATCTACTCAATAGGAACTAAATACTATCTGGAATCTATGTTTTTAAAACTGAATCAGATCAACTAGTTCAACCAGCATCGAATCCAGTATATGGATCATAAATATTTATAGAAAATAGGAAAATTGGTAGAATGTATAAGTTTGAATTGGTTTAATTATGCATCACATTATTTTCGGAGTTAATGATTCAACTAGTTGGCTTTTTTTTAAAATAAACTCATTTAATACATTGTATTGTATAAAAGTAAAAGGCGATACCTCTTATTTGATGATAAATAATGTTACCTAATAAAGGTACTAGCTTTCTAAAATGGAAATATTCTCAATTGATTGTCACAATAGATCTGGGATTGCATTGACCCATATAGTATGGTGGGACACTTGTGTAAGTGTTGATTTCTCAAAGTTTTAATTTCCTAATCAATACTAAGTGCACTATAAGCGATAGTGGCCCATCCTCAGCATTAATGAGGAGCCTCAGGGAATAGTTCATTGAATGTTTTTTTTTGTTATATGTTTTAGAAATAGTCAGAGAATTTCTAAACAATGTTTAATCTTTAGAAAAAGTGTGTTAGATCTTCGTTATGATAAACTTAGTCATTATTTTCTAAAAAATAAATCTTATTGTTGATCTATAAAAGGAAAAGTGGTTAGGATCTCATGCAGGCACAAATCCAAGAATTAGAGTTGGGTTGGGCTATAGCTCGGGACAACCCTTGTCTGAATCCGTGAATCCATCTCTAGTCTCAAGCAACTAAATGATAAGTGTAAACCCATTTTAACTTTTAACTTTTCCTTCATTTTAATTTCGCTAGATAAATCTCAATATTAACTCATATTTAATATCAATTATATACCCTTTTTAAAATAATGATACAATATATATAATCCATTTAATTATTTATTCATGCATAAAAATAATTTAAGGAGATAAAAAAGACAAATGTACTCACCTATATGTCCAGAATTATCCTAAGGATTTATCTAATGCGAGCTTTTTGAGAACTCAAATCTATAAAAAAAATTAGTTTAATATTTTAATATAATCCTAAATGACATGAGTTATTAATCCCCAACATTGTTTAAATTAATCAAATGGTTTAGTCAATTTAAATCATTTAATTTTATTATTATTAAATCATTTACAACTTACCCTCTTAATTACTTACAACTTAAATTCACATTTTAACTATCTTTCTAATTCCCATTTAATGAATTACAATTATTCTCAATCAATCAATCAAAACTTTTCCAGTTACAGGTCATCCTTTTGGATTAAAGCATTTAATTAATTATTGAATTAATCTGCACCCCTTTCTTTTCTTCCTTTTTGCTTCCTGTTGTTTTTCTTCTTTCCCGTTCGTCTTCTCCCTTGCAATGCAAAACTAGCGGAAACTTCGAAAAAACTTAAAGGAAGGCAAAATTCACCCAACCACCCTTAGGTATCTTGGTTGCTCGATGGACCCAACCAAGGACAAATCTAGGAATTAGAGTTGGGTTGGGCTATAGCCCAGGACAACCCTTGCCTAGATCTATCTCTAATCTCATGTATTGTATAATTTTATAAAAAAATATAACTTTTTATCCACTACAGAGGTTTCCAAGTATATAATCAAATTTTATCCCACTAGGTGAGGTCGGCTATATAAATCCTTCTATACCATTGGGTTTTATCTTCTACTATATCATTATTTATATTTAAATAAATTTTATCTTGTTTATTGTTGTTAATTAGGCCTTTTGTCTTTCTCGATTGATGTGCACATTTGTTATAATTTCACATTGCCTAACTGGAACATTTATTAGTTGTCTTGTACATATTTGTACTATCTTAAATGTGTTTCCTGAAGTTTTCTTTCAATAGGTGCAACTCTGACTCTTTAATATTTTCAGTTCTTATTTTATCCATCCTTATATGTCCACATATCCACCTTAATATCCTCATCTCTGCAACCCTCATCTTCTTCTCATGTGCTAGAGTCATAGCTCAACATTTAGCTTCTACAACATAGCAGATCTAATGGTCATTTTGTAAAACTTTCATTTAAATCTTAGGAGTACTTTACAATCACAAAGAACACTTGACACTCTCCTCTATTTCAAGCATCATGTTTATATTCTAAAGCATCTCTCTCAATCCCTTCATTATTTTACAAAAATGGTCATAAATATTTTAAACTATCAATTTCAAACAATTCGTCATCTTATATCTTAACAATTATCGTATTACGTCTAATATTACTAAATTTAAATTTCATCTATTTTGTTTTTACTCTATTAAACCTAAAACTTTTCACTTCTAGTGTTTTCCTCCAAAATTCGAATTTAGTATTTATTCCTTTACGTGTCTCATCTATCAAAATAATATCATCTGCAAACATATACTACAGTATTGTATCTTGGATGTGTCCAGTGAGTTTATTCATGATTAGTGTAAAAAAATAGAGACTTAAAATTGATTCTTGATGTAATCCTATTTTTATGGGAAACGTTTCAGTTAATCCACTCACTCTTGTCATTTCATCGTCATGCATATCCTTAACTAGTTTTCTATAATTTTCCTTGGAATTCCATTATAAGTTTTTCTTAAGTTGACGAATATCATGCATAAGTCGTTTCTGATATTTTTCAATTAGTTGTATGAAAAGATATATCATTCTATTGTCGAGCTTTTATGCATAAATCCAAATTGATTTTGAGCCACTGTGGTCTCATTCTTTAATCTTTTTTCTATTACTCTCTCCTAAATTTTTATTGTATGATTCATTAGTTTAATACTCCTATAATTTACATAAGTTTGTATGTCTCCTTTATTCTTATATAAAGGAACTATAATATTTACCCTCCATTAATCATACTTTTTTTTATTTACAATATGAGATTGAATAACTTTGTAAGTTATTTAATACCTTGTTTCCCAAGACACTTGTATACCTCTATCGAAATATCATCTAGTTCAATTATTTTTTCATTTTGCATCTCATTTAAAGCTTGCTCTATTTCTGAAGTCTGAATTCTACGATAAAAATTTAAATTTCTATACTCATGTGACATACTTAAATTACTTAGTTAAATTAGTCATATAAATCTTCATTAAAAAATTAATGAAAATACCTCTTTTATTGCTCTTTTATTTCTTTATTATTTACTAGTACCCTATTGTATTCAATTTTAATACTTAGATAAGATATCTTGTCTTCCACTCTCTCACTTTATCTATTCTGTAAATGTCTCTTTCGCCTTCTTTTTAATCTAATTTTTTATATAAGCGTTCAAAAGTTTCATTCTTAGTTTCATTCACTGTTTTCTTGGCCTCTTTATTAGCTAATGTATATTTTTTAAAAATTTTCTCGTTCTTATAAGTATATAATTCCTTATAGATTGTTCGTTTGTCTTCACTTTCTTTTATACTTTCTCATTCCATCATTAAGATTCTTTATTTGGTGGTGTACGTCCCTTTAACTCATCGAGTATACTCTTAATTATTTTTTTCAACTTTAATATCATCTTATCCTATGTCGTATTCAAGTCGCCATATGTTTCTCTTAATATTTGTACTCCTACTCTCTCCTTAAATATGTTACTTCTCATCCTTTAACTTCCACCATTTAATTCTAAGAGTCATGCATATTTTTCTTCTATTGATATTATGTTTGAAGTATATATACAACAATATTAACTTATGTTAGGTAGTTAAATTTTCTTCAATGATGACCTTATAAACTTTACAAATCTTTCTATCATTTTTTTAACCATAAGAAAGTTAATTTACGATTTATTATTCCTACTAACGAATGTGACCAAGTGTTCTCTTTTTTTAAAAAACATATTAGCTAGTATAAAGTCATATGTTATCGCAAAATTCAATATAATTTTTCCTTCTTCATTTCCTATTCCAAACTCATAACCCCCATACACCTTATTATATTTCTCATTTTTCACTCCTGCATGTCATTAAGATCACCTCCTATTAAAATCATTTCAGTAGGCGGAATATTTTATAATACTTCATTTAGGTTGCCCCAAAATTTAGATTTGGTGTGTTCATCTAATCCTACTTAAAGTATATATATGTTAATTACACTAATAGTTTATTTCACCGCCACTAGTTTGAGAATTATAATCATTTTCCCTTTTCAAACTACTTATACTTCATTCTTTAACGAACTATTGATAACAATATCTAACTATTGATAACAATATCTACTTCATGTCTTATTTTACTTCTTCCTGTCTATCATAACTTGAGATGCAAAACGCATGTATCTTATGTATTTTATTGTGTAAATGGATCATTTATCCCTCTCGTACTAGTAATATAGAGATATTTAAACATCAGATATTTAGACAATGTTTTATTATGTTATCTACTGTTTTGCCTATGCTTGAGCCAAACTTTAAGGCAGTCTAAAATTATTGTTATTATTATTATATTTCAAATTAAACTATTGTTGTATTTGTTCATGGTATATAAATATCGTACCGGTTGGCATAGATGGAATTTAGTGTTCTTTCTGTTGACCGACATCGATAAAGGACAGACTGGCCTCGAGCCTCTCGCAATGGCCTCGCAGAAGCCACATAGAGGTTGTACGGAGATAGTGCAATGTCGCACAGAGGCAATGAGGTCTCACACGAAGCCTCGCAGCCAAGCATGGCCTCGCTATCTCACAACCAATCTCTCCTTTTTTTTCATATTTTGATTTTTTTTTAACTGATTAATTTTTTATGTTTTAATTATTGATATTTTTCTTTAATTTTCCCCCTTTATTTTTAAATTCAAAGATTGAAAAACATTATTTTTCTTTGTTAATTTCTTTCTCTCCACTTGTCCATAAGGATAAATATAAAAATTAAGGGATAAAAAAATACTTCTTTAATGGTAGAGAGAAAAATACCTTCAGATTGAAAAATAAAAAAAATAAATATAATATAATTTCTAAATACTACTATAATTAAATTAAAATTTTCTATATCTAAATTTAGTTTAATTTTAAACAAATCAAAATAAATTAAATTTAAACCTATTTGTTTCTAATTACCCTATCTACGTTGCTGGACTTCAAAATCCTAAATTGACTTTCATTCGACCCTAATTTTAAAAATATTAATTTAATCTAATTTGATTATTTATTTATTTTTTAAAATTATTTAAAATATAAAATTTTTAAATAAGATAAATGTGGTACTTAAAAGATTTGTATGTTCTAATTTTTATGATGTCAATAGTGATCAAGAATTAAAGTCATCATTCAAGAATAATAATAATATATATATACTTAATATATCAATCCTCATCCATTTATCATTTTACTATACAATAGAAAATTTATATAGCACTTTTACATGTTTTCAAAATAAAAAAATTATATTAATCCTTAAATAATTTGAAGTTTTCAAATAAATTTAACATAATCAATTCTTAAATTCATCAAAATATTTCTAGAGATATTGAAACCGAAAATCATGACTATTGTAAATGCAACATTTTAGATTTGATGCCTCTGCGATGAAACTTAAAACTGAATATTAATCTTTATCGTCATTGTAAATACAAGCTCTTGGATATCTACAATTAAATTATAATTAAACTATTTAATTAGGTACAATAATAATAATAATATAAATTTTAAATTTATACATTCAACAAACTGTTGTTGCAAAAGATTCAATAAGTATTAAATATATAATATCAAAACTTGAATTAAATATTCAACTTCTCAAATATAACATAATAGTAAGCATTTATAATAATTAAATATTAATAAATATATTTTTTTAATTGAAATATTTTATATTTAAAAAAATATCGAAATCGTATCAGTAAAGTATGATATGATATCGAAACTGTATCGTTCCGGTCATAAATTTAAAAGACAATTCAAAATTTTAAATCTTGATTTAGTCTTTCATTTTTTTTTTTGTCCTAGTTTCTTTTAAATTAGATTTAAGCATTTAACTCTTTAATCCTTCCCTAATTTAGACTCAATGACATTGGTTTTACAATGTACCTATCTATCATTCACCACCCAAATAAATTATTAGAATTTGTTTAATAATTTCAAAATATTAAACTAGTGAATCAATACTTCTATTCATATGTAGATTGGTAAATATGGTTTCAATTAATCAAATTATTTTATTATGAATGTTTTTATGGCATTGGTAAAGTTTTTGTAAAAATAAAAAAACCTTCAACTTAGCATTGACCGAGCAGATTGCTCAAAGTCTATTGTCTTATTGTTCACTTGTAAGTTTATATTTTGATTCCAGGAGCACCATTTTGCATTATTGCAACGAGAGACTGAAAAACTTCGAGGGGATATTGAGAACCTGCGCAGGGAGCTCAAGTGTGTGATCTACATTTAAGTTTTTAACATTCATAATGCATTTGTACCAAAATTTCAAGTTCTCTTGTGATTTAGTTTAACCGTGGATTATCTTGAGCAGATATGAAGTTGACAAAGTCACTGCTGGACAACGTTTGGATTTAAATCTTGAAAGAGGGTAATAAAATTACTTTTTTTGGTGTTACTTTTTTTATAAACTAAGTTTGATTTCTTTTGTATTTATTAAATAAAGACAGTATCGAGCTTTGACTAGTAAGTTGTTGATATCAGTTTAAAATTTGTTGATTTACTTTAGAAATAATTAAATTTAGCACCAAGTATATGTTGATTATAAATTAATGTAGATTTTCTATGAATAACCTTTTAACTTAGTGCAGAGCTTTGATGAGTTCCAACTTGAGTATTGTTGTATAACTGTGCAGGCGTTGAATTAATGATGTTGATCCCTTTTTTGGGGTTATATTTTTAAATCAGTTTTATTTTCCTTGTAGCGTGTACACTTATCTGTAGCATTACATAATTACATTTAGTCCATAATGTACTAGATTATATTTGTGTATTTGTTTTTTCAACAATTCTTTTTCCTAATTAATTAGGCGTATGCGTGATGAACTAGCTAAGCAAGCTGCAGAAAATAGTGAATTGACTAACAAACTTGACCGGGTAAACTATAGAATTCAAAGTGTTTTGATATAGTTTTCTTCCAATTCTTTTATTTGACAGTAATGATGATTTGATGTTATTGTTATTGTTATTAGGAAATTCATGCATTGAGAGCCCAATTAGAGGCTGCCAAATACGATGTTATAAAGTATTGCATTGGTACCCTTGTTTCAATATCTGCAGTTGGTCTTGCTATGGTGCGCATTTTGATGTAGAAACGATATTCTTTCCGTCACAAATGTTTTTAATTTGTGGGATTTTCTGTACACTCATTTATTTGTGATTGGCAAAGGTAATGGAGAATTATTTTACTTTCCAATATTTTCTTTTTTAATCATGTTTAATCTTTCAATTGCTAACCTCTGAAATCTGTATATAAGCAAGACCACTCTCTCTGCAGACTATCACCTGATTGTTTGCGAGTGTTCCTCTATCTAAAGACTCTTTTATGTCATGTTATAGCTCTACTTATAAAAAAAGAGAGAGATTTATGTATAAGATCTACAAAAAAAAAAAATTGTATGACTTTATTTATTGACAGCAATTGCCCTTGTTTTGTTTTTTTCTTACAAATGGTTGAAGCCATGAATATGGTAAAGTTTTTTGTTATAGTTTAGGGAATGGAATATCCAAATCAAGTGATGAAAAAGGCAATATGTTGATTAGGTTGGTTTTTGTTTCAATAGTTTGTCCAAAAATAAAAGTTAGAAAGAGCAGCAAAGAAAAGCATGGTTTATGCGGTCGACAACTTGAGCAGTAAGATGTCAAGATTTTGTCAATTAGGACATTACATGAGGCACTTGTTGTTGGTTCTTAGTTAGGTTCGTCGAGTTGGTTACAACGCAGCAGAGTTGTAGAAGAGGGCAAGAGTTCGAATCTTGACGAAGTCAGGCAATATCTTCCTGTGCCATGACCAACTGTAGTTTTTCGATTTACCTCCTCATAAATGGTCGTGTGGCCGATCATGTGGAGTCGCTAAGGTGGCAGACTCCACCTTTTTATAGAAGATTAGTTAGGTTCGTCGATATTTCGAAACATGATTGAATTGGCTATTGCAATATAAATATTGTTACAATCACTATAAAAATTCATAATTTAGAGACGAATTTTATGACGAATCTTATAAATAAATTTGTCGTAAAAAATTTTACGATGAATAAATTATCGTTGTTATTAAGTTGTCATCAAATTCTGCAACGAAAATTTAAAATTTTCATAATATTTAGCGATAAAATTTATTTTCGTCATCAAATTCATTATAAATAAATAATGAATTATACGTTCGTTGCAGTTGGCGAAGAATTTAATTCGTCATCAATTAATGATACACAGTAATTTGTGATATTTTGTGACGAAAATAATTTCATCATAGAATTCATCATAAAACGTAATTTTTTCTTACACATCCCGCTCATTTTTGTATTTTCTCATATATATAATTAATGATCCAATAGGATCGATTCAAATTTTCCAAATAACATATTCATATAATTCTATACATATCACATATAAATATCAAAATGATAAAATCCATATCAAATATTACTTCAAGTCATAATACAAAATTAAAGTTGATACAAAATTCATATAAAATATTCATTCAAGTCATAATACAGAATCCATATCAAACATACTTCAAGTCATGATATAAAATCCAAATGACAACATACATAATATGAGCTCCTTCTTATTATGAATGCATTAATCTTCCTGTGTTTAAGATATTGTATGCCCGTCAATTAATTGAATTACTAACAATTCAATTAATTAACTTCTGAATACAATAGTAGTACCATTTAACCTTATTATCATGCGGAACTAAGTCCACCTGTAGAGTTTACATGATAATCTTTATGAGCTCCTTAAGGGGACATCATCAGCCTAAATATTAGGAGACAGTTTTCTTCTATAATCAACAACACACCATATACATAGTATTATCTTCCAACTCATCGAGTCTTTTGATTTAACGAATAAATCTCACCCTTTGATGAATTAAAGAAATACATACTAAGTATATGTGTTTGTTATTATATAGGAATTAAGAGCATGCACATCCATAATAATAGAGGTCTAGTTCGATTATATAGTTAGTATAAATCGAATGACCTCAAATAGTCCTTCTCAATACACACAAAGTGTACTAGTATAATTTTATAGTCAAGATAAAGTAATATCAATTACACTACAATCATTCCAATAGTTTGTTCTAGTCCATCTTACTTGTTAGCTATTATTTATAATTTATAAGGAACCGATAACATGGAACATGATCTTCTGTGTGACACCACACACCATGTTATCTATAATATAAATTAAGTGAACAACTGCATTAACATAAAATGCAAACATTTGACCAAAGTAATTCTCAATTCAATTATTTCAAAATAGTTGTTTATACAAAAAGCTAGGCTTATAGTATACATCCCAACAATTTTTCACTTATAATAAAAGACTATGCTGCCATACATCTGATTCTCATCCCCTCAACATGTCTATCAAAAGCTCTCGCCGGAAAGGCCTTCGTGAAAGGATCTGCCAGGTTATCTGCTGATGTAATCTTAGCGACAACAACTTCTCCTCGCTTTACGATATCTCGTATCAGGTGGTACTTGCGCTCAATGTGTTTACATGCCTTGTGGGCTTGTGGTTCCCTCGGGTTTGCTACTGCACCACTATTATCACAATAAATTATGATAACTTTGGACAAACCAGGAATCACCTCTAAGTCCATCAAGAAGTTCCTGAGTCATACAACTTTTTTAGCTGTCTCAGAGGCTGCTACATACTCAGCTTCTATGGTAGAGTCTGAAATGCATTTCTGCTTAACACTCCTCCATGTTATGGCTCCACCTCCCAAAGTAAACACATACTCCGAGGTAGATTTACTGTTATCCCTATCTGATTGGAAATCAGAATCCGTGAAACTCATAGGAAGCAAATGATCTGCTTGGTAAATCAGCATATAATCTCTAGTCCTTCTCAGGTACTTTAATATATGTTTTACTGCAGTCCAATGTCCCTGTCTTGGGTTACTTTGATATCTGCTAATCATGCCCACGACAAAATAGATATCCGATCTCGTACATAGCATTGCATACATTAGGTTTCTTACAGTCGAAGCATAAGGAACTGCTTTTATTTCCTCTATCTCCTTTGACGTCTTAGGACACATCTCTTTAGATAAAGGTACTCCATGCCGAAAAGGTAAAAAAACCTTTCTTGAAGTTTTACATGCTAAAACGAGCTAGGATAATATCAATCTATGAAGCTTGGGATAAGCACAATATCCTTTTCTTGCGATCCCTTATAACTTTGATCCTAAGATTATGTCCACATTCTCCCATGTCCGTCATATCAAACTGCTTGGACAACCATACCCTCACGTCTGACAACAGTTTAACATTGTTGCCAATGAGCAAAATATCATCTACGTATAGTACAAGAAATACCACTACATTTTCGTTACTCTTCTTGTATATACAAGACTCATCCAGACATTGAATAAATCCATAAGACTGGATTACTTCATCAAACCAGATGTTTCAAGATCTTGAAGCTTATTTTAGTCCATAAATGGACTGATTAAGCTTACATACAAAATACTCTTTGCCCTTTGTAATGAATCTCTCTGGTTGCTTCATATAGATGCTTTCTTCAAGACTTCCATTAAGGAAAACTGTCTTGACATCCATTTGCCAAACCTCATAATCCATATGAGCAGAAATAGATAAAAGAATCCGGATAGACTTAAGCATGGCTATCGACGAAAAGGTTTCCTCATAATCGATTCTCTCTTTCTGAGTATACTCCTTCGCAACAAGCCTTGCTTTAAAGGTTTCCACCTTCCCGTCTATTCCTCTTTTTCTTTTATAGACTCATTTACATCCAATGGCTTTTACACCATTTGATGGTTCTATAAGCTCCTAGACTTGATTAGAATCCATAGATTCTATTTCAGAGTTCATTGCACTTTACCAAGATGCTGCATCTTTATCTTGGAGTGTTTCATCATATGTCTAGGGATCAGCTTTATGTTCACCAGGGATTAAGTCCGAAGACTCTCCCAAAAATATGAATCTATCAAGCTGTCTAACAACCCTCCCATTACGATGAGGCACTACCTATAATTGTGTATCATTAGTACCACGTGATGTAGTTAATTGTGGTATCGTATCTTGTACCGTTGGTACTAAAGTAGAAATGTCCCCTCTTATTTTCTCTAGAACAATCTTACTCATGGGCTTGTGGTTCATTACATAGTCTTCTTTTAAAAATCGAGCATTGGTGCTAACAATGACCTTCTGATTTTTAGGATTATAAAACAAATCACCTTTCGTTCCTCTAGGATAACCCACAAACAAGCGAACTTCCATGCGTGGTTCCAACTTATCAGCGTCTCCCTTCAGCACATGTGCTGGACTACCCCAAATTCGAATGTGTTTCAAACTACGCTTACACCCAGTCCACAATTCTGTGAGAGTAGAAGATACTGACTTAGAAGGTACCAAGTTTAGAATGTACGCTGTCGTTTCTAGAGCATATCCCCAAAACGAATTCAGTAATTCTGAATAACTCATCATCAATCTAACCATTTTCATAAGAGTCTTATTCCTTCGTTCCGTCACACCGTTCTGTTGGGGTGTATTAGGTGCAGACAATTGGGATTGAATTCCAGCCTCTGATAAGTAACTCCTAAACTCTCCTAAGAGGTACTCTCCACCACGATCAGATCGTAGTGCATTGATACTTTTACCATGATGTTTCTCTACATCAGCCTTGTATTCTTTGAACTTATCAAAGCACTCAGACTTGCGGCGCATCATGTAAATGTATCCATATCTCGAATAGTCATCTATAAAAGAGACAAAATATTCAAAATCACCTCTTACCTGGATAGTCATAGATCCACACAAATCAGAATGAACCAATTCCAACACTTCTTTAGCTCTATACCCCTTTGCCTTAAA
>JBBMKF010000074.1:3255930-3277420 GCA_037834155.1 Curcuma caesia | reverse complement strand
ACACATACAACCATACTTCCCTAAGTCACAATAGATTTACAAATAATTACAAAACAAAACAAACTCTAATACACATTTCACCCTTACACGCTATACACTAATCACAAGGAAATTATACAAATCAAACATCCTATACAATCATTTTACAAGGCATACAACACATAATTAAAAACATTAGACACTGATACAACATACATTATCAATAAATAGACCCTTTATTAAACTCAAATTAAAACACAATGTTCATTGGCTATTTACAACGATCACAGCATATGAAACCCTTTAAACAAAGCACTCAAGTTCGAACACAAATTGAACAAAGATTCATCAAACCATTGCACATAGACCTCATCCAATGAAGCACACAGATTACCAACTATCAGTGCTCTGCCTAACAATAAAGCCAACCAGATCTGATCAAGCACAAACAGGGGGGAATTTGTGATTCAAACAAATACAAATAGGAATTAAAGCTAAGGGGAAAAATTAGATTCAATTAAGGAAATAAAATTCATTGTGGTCTTCCCAATCTGCACAGAAGGCATCCAAGCTTCATTCGGTCAAGTCACACCAACAAGGGAATTGGGTTACTCTGAAGCGAATCACCCACAGCGGAATGCAATCGGAGAATGCAAGACTCGGGATCCAGCCTTTTCCCTAACTCTCAGCTGCAAATCACAGACCAAGAATTAGAGAACAAGAAATATAAACCCCTTACCTTGCTCTTCCTCCAGTGGATGAAGATGATCGGAGCTCAGAATAGGGTTCCCCTTGCATTCACAATCACGTCGGCGAAGGATTCCGCTGCTCGGAACACCGGTGGTTGCGGAGGGATAGAGAACTCGCGGAGCCATCACTCACAGTTTGCTCATTATTGTGTGGAAGGGACGTCACCGCCAATCGTCGGAGCTGGTCACTCTCAACGATCTTCCACGGTGGATGGGGACTGAGAACTTCGCGTTCGCAATCACGTCGGCAAAGCTCCTGCGGTGGCGTCGGCGCTCATCGACTTCCCTGGACGTTGGCCGCCTGTGCTGTACTGATCAGGAAGAAGAAGGACTCGTCGCGACGGGAGTCCGTAGGAAGACGACATCGTGACAAAGAGAATGAAGAAAACCCTAGAGAACCGAACTCGCCTTCCTTCGCGAGCGCTTTGTCATCGAACCTGAATCGGTGGTTTGATTTTAATTAAATCGGTCTGATTCCAATTGAACCGGACCCATTCCTCTTGATTAAACTAGATGACTTTGAATCAAACTCAGACTCTAGTACAACTTGAGCCAGATTTCCATTAAATCAAATTTTGGAACCTATCTGAATCCAATATGAGCCAACTCTGATCCACTTTCTGATTTTAAGCATCCGAATCAGGTTTAATTTTAGCCTCATCTTAATTCCCTGCAAATCATCAAATTCAAACCATTAATACTTGTAAATTTCTAAAATATTGAATGAAACTCAAAATTATACAAAATTAAGAATTAAGCTCATAAACCCAATTATAACATGAAATGCAACCAATATAGTCTAAAATAGTTCCTAATTAACCCTGTCAACAGCGAATTATTAGTGAGGTAGTTCAATAATAACCCTTTTGTGGTATGAGTTATTATTGATGGACTTCAGTTGGGTGTTCAGGGAGAACATAGGAAGCTCAAGCCCATTAGGAGGCCAAAATCAATTCCTCCTCTAGGTCCCTACTGTAGCCTCTGGATAAAGTCTCGTATCCACCTGAGAGAATTCCGTAAGAATTTCGGTTAGGAAATTCTGTTAATAATTTTTTCTATGAAAAATTCTGTTAAGGATTTTTGTTAAGAAATTCTGTTAAGAATTTTATTTTTTCTAAATCCTAAACAAAATTTTGTTATGATTTTTTCATATAAATTTTGTTAAGAAATTTTGTTAAGAAAATAACAAAACTTAATTAAGAAATTTTGTTAAGAAATTGATGAAATTTTATTAAGAGATTTTGTTAAGATAATAACAAAATTTAGTTAAGGAAATTTATTAAGAAACTAACAAAACCTGGATAAGAAAAGTTTGTTAGATTCTTTCTAAATTTTCTAAGATGGCAAAGTTATAAAAGGGGAGGAGAGGGAGAGGCAAAGGGACAATCTTAATCCTTGTTTTTTAACTTCTTAAGGCCGGTTCCTTCCCCATCCATCTTCTTCCTTCCTTCCTTGTTAGGGTCGACGCCCATAGTAAGCATCGATCTTCTTCCTTCCTTCCTTGCTAGGATCCATCTTCTCTTTTCCTTCCTTGCTAGGGCCGGTGCCCGAGTGGAGAGGAAGAAGAAGGGGAAGAGGAAAAGGAAGAAGAAGGAGAAGAGGAAGAGGAAGAGGTTTCTTCTCTTTTCCTCTTTGGCCGATTCTTCTTTATGACTCTTCCTTCTGCTAGCTTTAGGAGGTGCTACCTTGAAAAGATTCTTTTCCTTGATAGGGCCGGCGCCCAAAGAAGAGAGGAGAGGATAGGAAGAGAAGAAGAGGAAGAAGAAGAGGAGGTTTTGTTCCTCTTATTGCCATCGGATTAAAAAAAAGGAAGAAAAGGAATTTGGGTGGAGTCATCTTGGAAGATCGTTGCCCACACAACGTCCAAGAAGAGGAGAGAAATACACCAGAAGATCAAGAGGTTTTCGGGTATGTACAATCATCTACACGACTTACAAAGAAGAAAGGTACAACTACTTCATTCCACTGCATAGTTATTATTTTCTTTGTATGGATTTTGAATACCAACACAAGAACCCAATGATCTTATGCATCGATCAAGCACATGGTTGATCGAATATAAGGGTTGCTTGAAAAGAATCCGTCTCCGAAAAATTTTTGTTTGGCAAGAATTGAACGGAATGGAATTCCAAGTTACCAACAAGAAATAATTGTATCTTTGTGATTGTTCTCATCTCTACTATTTCCGTTGCGCAACTTTGATTTGCTTTGATAAAAAGAGGTTTTTTTAAACGAGCGATATTCACCCCCCTTTATCGCATGATCCAGTCCTACAATTGGTATTAGAGTTTGGAAGCTCTGAATCGGTTTTACAACCTTCGAGCACTTTTAAAACTTTATTCTTTTCTTTAAAATTATTTTTTAATATTTTATCCATTTCTTTTGCATCACTTACCGCAGACCTTAAAAAGTCTTAGAATCTTTTAAGCTTTCTTTTGCTAGAAAATGTCTCAACAAAAAGGTTCAATCTCTCTCATCCACCACTCTTGAATGGTAAAATTTTTCACTTTTGGAAGAGACGAATCGAGCAATTTCTGAAGATAGAAGTTGACATATGGATCATCATCAAGAAAGGCTTTATACTACCGATCGATAATTTCGAGAACCTCTAGAAATGGAAAGGTGGACCTCCGACATCAAAAGAAAAGCCCAAATTGATGGTCGAGCCACATACACCCTCCAATGTGGATTCACGAATGAAGAATTCGATCAAGTCGGATCTTTCAATAATGCTAAAGAACTGTGGGACAAATTGATTCAACTCTACAAGGAAACCGACGAGGTAACAAAAAGTAATTCATTGTTGAATAAATTGACTAACTATCAAATGCAGAATGAAGAATCCAAGTCGGAATCAGAAAGATCGAACCAAACAAACTTCATAACTCTAATGGCAAAAGAGGGCATAGTTGAATTCAAGTCCGAATCAAGTCAAGAATTTGAGTTCGAGTTAAGTCACGGATCCGTATCCGGTTCAAACGACCAAAAAGAGATAACCTCTCCTTTAGTTGATAAACTATATAGTATAGTTGTTTGTTTAACTAGAAACTTAGCTAGATTTGATAAACAGGTTAAATCCCTCCAAAAGGAGGTAAAAGCCCTTAAGGAGGGGATCAATCTAAACCCTTCAACTAACCAAGTTCAAGAAGAAACCTCAACTCAAGTCCAAAAACTTATGGAAAAGAATTTCATCTTGAAAGGTTATGTTGAAGAGTTTAAGATATTGTTGGAAAAGTTCACTTTGGGCTCTAAGTACCTAAATATGATACTTGGAACTCAAAAGGATGTGTACAATAAATCCAAATTTGGGTTCAAGTCTAACACTCAACAAAGAACTTATATGTCTCTAGTACATAGAAATGTTAGTAAAAAGGGTCGAGCATAGGTTCCAAAATCACAATTAATCAACAAAGTAGGAAATAATAAATTTTGG
Organism: Curcuma caesia; assembly: GCA_037834155.1. Lineage (NCBI taxonomy): Eukaryota > Viridiplantae > Streptophyta > Magnoliopsida > Zingiberales > Zingiberaceae > Curcuma > Curcuma caesia. The sequence goes on along the minus strand of JBBMKF010000074.1, from coordinate 3,273,259 downwards.
ATTTCTAAAGAGCATGTTTATTATGTAGATAAACAAAATCAAAGCTGTGAACTAGGGGAGGGAAAAACAAAATAGTATCATTGATCTAGGGGAGCATGTTTTTGTTTTATTTTATGTTTGATTTGATTGTTTATTGTATGCTTACAAATGTCATGTTTAATTTAGAATGGTTAGATAGGACAAACATAGAAAAAGTATTTTTATCTTGATCAACATATTGGAAAAGATTGAGATGATAGTAGGCTAAGAAAGTTATGTTGTATGCATGTCTAGGTTGAATCATATGTGTTCTACCTGGTGCAATCAGCTTAGTGAATCTAGTTGAAACTACCTCAATTTAAGCTAAACTAGTTAGATCAAGACTTAGCAGTTCTTTGGGTGAGATGTTTTGAAAAAATTTTGCGACTGATCCTTCTCGAAATCCTAATCAATGTTCCATGATTGGGCATGTCATCCATCGAGCAACCCACCGATCGTCCTTGAAAACAAATAAACATTGGTTGACCAATTACCGTAATCAGTTGACTGATCCTTGAAAATTTATTTTACCCATGAAAATTATTGACCAAACATGTGTTTTTATAACATCTATAGGTCAACTAGAACCCTTAGGCACATAGGAATGTGCTCCTTGTGGTTAACAAAAATGCTTTAAGAAGTGTTAGGTTAAGGGGGAGAACCTATTGAAAGACACATCTTGAAAAGGGGTTCAAAATAAAATATTTTCGAAAATATATTTGAAAATTTTATCTTCAAAAAGAGTTTGAAACATTTTATCTTCAATTTTTTTGAAAAGATAGTTAACACAATTTCTTTTCTTATCAAAATTCTTTTGAAAATATTCTTCAAAATCATGCTTTAGAAAACATTTGCAAAATTATGTTTAGAATTTAGTATCATTGATTTTTTTTCATGATGCTATTTTGGCCCTATAACATAAGATCATTGATTCCATCCTCTTTTTGTGCAGTTTTTGCATTTATGTACAACTTGTTTTGATTATTCCATGTGGTTAGAAACTAATGAAGAAAATTATGTATGTTGATTCAGTAATCAGTGGAAATCCAGTAGAAACATAATCAGCATCACTTGCTAATTCATGTTGTAATATGTCTCTTGATTGAGTTTGGATTTTCAAAATGGTCTATTGTGTGATTTTTGTGGTGATCCTTTGTCTTTGCAGCCTCTTGCAAGGATGGGTGCAATTGTCACTGGCATTGATGCTGTGGAAAAGAACATTAAGATTGCTGACATTCATGCTGTATGTTAAAACAACCATTTGTGACATTTTATTATATGCAATATTCCTCCTTGTTGCACTTAAATGTCATGTTGTTGTGATTTGAAGATCTATAACTCAAGCAAAGAATTCACTAAAGTGAATAGTGAGGAAAGATATTTTTATGACCCTTTTCATAATTAGATATTTCCAAAGGACAAGTTTAATTTTTAAATACTTAGTAGTTTCCATTTATTTGGAGTAGCTTACACGAGTACTAGCATACAACAACAGAATAAAAGGGAAAAACTAAAACACTAAAAAACAATGTAAAATTAGTTTTCTGTAATTCCTTCAATTACTTTAATTATTCTTAATGTATTTATGACGTTTGACTTTCTTCAGGCATTAGATCCACTGACATCGTCTATTGAATACCATTGTACAACAGCAGGTACATTCTCTTTCGTTGATTCCTTGGTAGATTTTCTTTCATGATGTAGCAATTTAAAGTCACTGATGATACTGCAAACTCTTTGTAGTCATGCTATAAATAAATTTCTAAATTTCTCTTTCTTTTTCACTTGAAATTATATCTAAGTGATCCTTAATAGAAGAATTTGAAATCACAGTAGGATGGGTGTTTATGACTTTCTTCCGTGTATTGCCACCATGCCATATAAGATGCTTCATATGAGTAAATCAACTTTACTATGTTTCTCTCGTTTGCCCCCGGGATATGGTTGAGTTGATTACTACGGGACAGACTTGTTGAAGTGGGCATGGGTCGAATCTCGGTGAAGCCGAGATAATGCCCTCCCCCGTAGTAGCTAACTGCAACTTTCTAATTTATCTCCTCACGATGGTCGTGGGGCCGATCGTATGGGGCCGATGGGATGACGGATTCCACCTTTTGCTGAAGAATGTTTCTCTCGTTTGGTATGCAGTTTGTTAATTTCTTGTGCTATCGATCAATCTAAAACAATGTTCACTTCTTGGGATGGTTTCTTAGTTGGTTTCTTGAGCAAGGAGCATCTAGAGATTGCTTACTTGGTGGCCAACTACAATCCACCCTATTGATACTATGAACCATTGCTTACTATGTAGTACACACCCTCTCTCTTGGGAGGATTAGCTTCCTATTATTTGGCACGTAGGGCACCTTCTTTCTCCATGCAAGGATTGAGTTTCTAAATGCTGTGTCACAATCTGTGTAGATAAGAGAACTCACTCATTGATTTATTAAGCTCAACCATTAGACCAACATATTTAAGCCTAAGATTGTTGTAACTTACTCTTTTAAGCTTATAAAGCTTCTTTATTAGCCTGTAACTCACTATATAAGACTAAATTAGGATGTCATATACTAATTTATTACTTTTGCTTTTATAATTTTTGAATTTGTAGAAATAACAGGATGAAGCTGATTGTATGCTCAAAGATAATTTCTTGTTGGCATTGTTGTTGATAGATGATAATGAATCAAAGTAGTGTGAGGGGAGTTTCTTGTTCTCAGTTCTCAAGAGAGGTAATCAATTAGTGAAAAAGACACTACGGTTCATGTACAAATATTGCACTTGATTGTCATTACTCATATAAACCATTATGCATCCATGTGGGACTCAAGTGTTTTTTACTTTTTTTTGGTTCAAATTTAGCATTTTTCCCTTAATCTTTAAAGTGATGTTATAATTAGGTTGATTAAACTTTTGATGAAGATGAGAAATAGTTCTAGGTTGCCTTAGTTTTAATGAATTGGCAGTAACTCTCCATTTGCGTGGCAGAGGAATTGGTGAAAGAGAACAAGAAGTTTGATGCTGTGATTTCTCTGGAGGTATATTTCTACTGGAAGAGGTTATTTGAATATGTTCTTGAGCTATACAATACTCTTCTTCATCCAATAAAATGGCATTTTGGCATTAGCCTAAACTTATCCCTCCAGACGTTGAAGAATATGTCTTTCTTTTTACTGTAAATCTTGCCACAAGATTATTTATATTTCAGTTTGCAGCACATCTTGTTCCATTTCTCTAGTGCAATTTATCTCTTGTTTAGCTTTGACAAATAGTTAAACATTTCTGGTTTTTAGGTGTCTATCGAAAGCTAATTTGCAAATCAGTTTGCAGCATCTTCTGTGTCATTTTTACATGGACAACCTCATTTGCAAATTAGCTTCCTTCGTGAATATCACAAATTTATTACAATTAGCTTTGGGGCACCTTAAGTTGAATTGCTAAACTTCTAAATCTCGAAAAATATTTTTTTTTTTGTTCCTAAACCTTGTTGCAAGTTGATTTTGCAATTTACTTTGTGACCTCTTTTATGCCATTCAATCCCATTTTCATAGGGCAAGCTTTGGGACACTGCAAGCTTATTTTCAACTGTCTAAAAATGTATATTTAGTCTTGAATCTTGCAATATGTCAGCTTATTAAAATGTATATTTTAGTCTTGCATCTTGCAATACTTTCTATGTCAGCTTATTTTCAGGTGTCTCAAACTGTATATTTTAGTATTGAATCTTGCAATACTTTCTGTCATCATAATCCATTTTTTGCACTTACACCCTAAAAATTTCAATCATTTAGGCGTCAAAAAAATGTAGTTTTAGAGCCTAAATCATGTGCAGGATTTTTTGAAGGGAAAAATCATAGTTATGCATGTTATGAGAAAAAAAAAGATTTTGAATGTCTTTTGGTAAAAAAAATTGAAAATTTAGGAGCGCATTTTGTTAAATGAGATAAGTTGGTAAAATGATCATTTCAGATAAAATGATTGTTTTCTGGTAAAATTTTGATGATGCTTTTTGGTACAATAATCTTTTTCTGATACTTAGCATCTATGGAAGAAATAAGAGAAGTTTACCGGGAATTCCAACTTTGACAAATTTGGGTTTTCATTTCAGGTAATCGAGCATGTTGAAGGCCCTGTTGACTTCTGCAAATCCCTAGCAGCACTGACAGTTCCAAATGGAGCCACTATTATCTCTACCATCAACCGTTCTATGAGATCATATGCCACAGCAATTATTGCTGCAGAATACCTTCTTAACTGGGTACGACATTCCTTTTCTAAAATTCCACATTCCTTTTCTAAAATTCCTCAATCGAATTAGATCACAGTTTTCAACTACAGGTTAGCAAGGTATTCCATTTGCAAGTTCTTGATCCTGGTGCTTTTGATACTTGTTTTTTGTTTTGATTGTCTAATTCACAACTCGATGGTAATTTGAAGTTTCGCAGGCTAACAGTTAAATGCTTCATTTTTAACTATTCCTTCTTCCTTTTCTTTATTTACAGCTACCGAAAGGTACTCACCAGTGGTCTAGATTTTTGACTCCTGAGGAACTAGTCTTGATCATGGAAAGAGCTGGAGTTTCTGTAACTTCTAAACCAGATTCCTCGACTATTTTTTTTACTAGCTTTCTTTCAGTATCATTGTAAACCTAAGGTTTATTGAACTCGTGGTCAGGTACAAGAAATGGCAGGTTTTGTCTACAATCCGTTGACGGGGGAGTGGACGCTCTCGGATGATACGAGTGTGAACTTCATTGCATTCGGCACCAAGAGAAATGAGTGAAATCTTGTTGATTTGGACAGTTCAACCTTGGTCCCAGATTCTAAGCAGAAGAGTTTGACATTCTCCAGATAATTTTCATTTGGACGGATATTGTCTTGTAAGATAGTGAACTAAGTTTTCCCCTGGATATATAACCCAAGCTTTCAAGTCTTTACTTTGTCGACGAAGGTAGATATCGAATAAGACGTTAACAACTCTTAACCACCCTCAAGAATCAAGATAGTGATAAGTTATTTGTTTTTGTGACTATGAATGTTTAAATTGTTTATTCATTTTATATAAAGATTAGATGCATAATTTTTCGATGACAATTATAGAAGAAATTGTTGTGGTGTATTCTGTGTACATACATAAGAACTTGTATGAGAGTGCATGTTGCAATCTAGAACTTTATGACAAATTATATGACATAAGAAATTGTATAATTTTCAATGGCAAAAAATCAAAAGTTTGTTCCTAATTATTTATATCATCAAAAGAGCATTCTTTCAAAAATTATCAAAATAAAACTTTGCACTCCATCTGTAATTTAATACTTGAAATATCTCTCTGTTCCACCTTGGAATAGAGTTAGTTTGATCAAATTTATTTCAAGGTGAAATAATTTTGACCAAAACTATTCCAAGGTGAAGTAGTTTTGATTAAATGTTACTCACCTTGGAACAGTTTGGGTCAAAATAGCTCACTAAAATTGTTTAACGTGGAGCATAGAAGGCATTTTGAAATTAAATTATGGTGAGATGTTTAGATAATCCTTAAGAGGACTGTGTTCTTGATGAAATGGAAAAAAAAGAATGTTCTTTTGATTTTTGTTATTTTTAATTGTATAGGAATAAAATATTATCTAATGAATATATTAAAAACTAAAACTAAAAATAGTCTGATTTTTTTAAAGAAATTTTATATTCAATCCAAGTTTAAATCTTAAAATCTATAAACATGAAAATTGAATAAAACCCCAACAAAGGTCGACTTTTGGATAGATTTCTACCAAATCAAGCCTCCAATTTGATCTCTTTCAAAGATAAGGCTTAAGTTTCTTGAAACCTCACACCTAATATAGATGCAAAATTTCATAAATATAACTTTATTACCATACCCATACAAAAAATTCTTAAAATGTATAAGAAAATTTTCTTAACTATAAATAAACCCTTTTCTAATATATTTCAACTCCGCGCGTGCGGACAATATGATACAACACTTATTGTTCTATGTGACAACCATTGTATGTTTTCGTCCCATATCTTCTTCAATCACCTGATACACTTTGTTGCATACAAGAAGTCCTATGTTTGTGTAGAGGTATTTCTATCTTATCTATGACTGCTCCCAACTTAGACCTCTAATCTTCATCCGTGTATCTATAATGACACTAAACCTGTTCAAGAAACAACTGAAGAATTATTTTCTGTTTCATACAAGTGAGAACACAATTCAGAATTACCTTATCACTCCAATGTATTTTCCCTTAAGGGTTGGGTCTCTTTTTGGTGATTGTCAAGAGGCATGTACTGTGACATGATAGCCATGATCTCAGAATCCATGTAAGACTGCAGAGATAATGTATCAGTAATGTGTTATGAATCCTCATCCTGCTGGAGTTCTCTAGTCAAGCTAGTTTAATGGTCAACTGAGCAATATAAACTTACTCTGAATCTGTATTTGTAGAAAATATAGGCTCCTACTGCAGCAGCAACTACAAGCCCGAGAGCAATGAATGATAGAGACCATCCAAACTTTGATTCACGTCTAGCTGCATTGTTGCAAAAGGATTAAATTGAGTCTTATGAGATAACATGGAGGTATGCGGTTTTTAAACTAGGTTAACCCTAGCAAATAGCTCAAGGTACCAAAAGTTAACCTAGTTTGTTCAACTATTCATCAATTACATTTAGTGGAACTAAAGTTGGATTTTAGTACCTTCAATGGTTTTGAAAAACTGAAGAGGAAAATAAAAAAATTGTTTGGAACTGCATTGCTTTGTTCATCATCTAAACATTCATCTTACCTATGCATGTGTCCTGAGAGCTGATGTACAAAAGGTTGCCTTGGCACTTGCATTCGTATCGCCCCCAAGTATTCCTGCAAGAGCACTCGGGGCAGTTGCATGCAAGCTTCTCCTGGCATTCATCCACATCTGATACATAAAAGCAAGATATGCAATGACTCTCTTAGTTAAACTCACAACTCAAACATAAATCAAAAGATAAAAACACTTTTGATTATATAATGAAATGTAAGAAGTACCTTCACACTCGTATCCACTGCCGCGAAATCCACTTGGACACTCACAACTAATCAAATCTCTATCCTGCATTGATAAGGAGGAAGCAAGCAGGAATTATGGAAGGGAAGTGGAAAAGTAAATGGCATGAAGTGGTTTGATGCAACCGCACAAAGTTATTTGAAAAATGACTGACTTGGCAAGCCGAGAATGTTTGTCCATCCTTCGTGCCTGACCAACAACCCCCGTTGTCAATTGCGCATCTCCCTGGACCCACAGCTGCAAACCAAGGAGACTCAGGAACTCATAACAATAGGAGTCGAGAGAAACTACTGGCTTTAAAACAAATTAACCAGAACTTTGACGCACATGGTTTAGCTAAAAAATGAACCTAAAATTAGGAGTTATTGTGAGGGAAAAGGTTAAATTACCTGTGCAAGAGTTATAACCATTCCCTCTTAACTGAACATTGTTTACTACAGGGCATTCGCAGATCCTACCCCTGAAAGTATCCTGGATAAGAACAATATGTTGTTATCTCTTGAGAATCTCTCTTTTGTAGCAATTTAAAGACAATATAAGGAAGAAAGGAAGAACATATAGATCTAGCATAGACAAAGTAAACGTTACTTTGCAAGCAGTAATGTTTAGCTGCGAATCGTGCCAACATCCACCATTGGATTCTAGGCACTCATTTGTCTCAATATCTGGAATTAAAATGAAAGATATCAATAACATTAACTAAAGTGTTCATTATTGATGCAGAAAAGCTATGAAAACCTGGATTTAAGCAAACAGGAGGCTCAGTTGACTCCTCAAATCCTGCACAAATTGCCTTCAATACTGCTGTTCTCTCTAGCTTTCCTGAAGATAAATTGAACTTGTATACTTTGAACAAAATTAATAAAGCAAACGCATTTTGATACAAGAGAACAACAACAAATTGAGTAAAGACCTCGATATTGAACCTCGTTAATAACCAAGGTAGGCAGGATAGCAACATCTCCACGAGATCCATGACCGATCTGTAATTGTAAAGGAATTGACTCCACAGAAATTTGTAGATGGAAACAAAAAAAAAAATCACTTAATTATACCCTGAGTTCTTGCTCCCTCTTTAGAATTTCATTCTCGACATCATCTTCAGTATTCCCCATACATGTTAAAACATTGTCCAACGACAAACCTGATGCAGTAAGCTCAAAGTGTGAAAGAAATGGAAGGAAGAAGAAGCAATTTGTTGTTGAATTGCAGAGCAGAGTACAGAAACTCACCAAGAGAGGTGACAACTCGCTCTGCGCAGTTCTTGTTGTACTTCTTCTCCTTCATCGAACACCTGATGCTGAAATCGGTCACGTAATCCCACCAGACCCACGGCCGGCCGGTCTCGTTGGCCACTCGGTGCACGCAGATCTGGCGCAGGTTCTCCACCAAGATGTCCTTCCCGGTGTATCCGGACCAAATGTTCCTCTCCGGATCTGGGGAACAGTACCTGCCGTGGTTGATGCACTGCGCCTGACACTGCAGACTCTGCCGCAGAGGCTCTGGGCAGTACCAGGTGATGTAGTGGGGCGTGAACCGGGCGAACCCTCCCTTCTCCAGAAGCTGCGCGTTGCCCTTGAAGTTCCTCACGAACTCCATCTGCTCGTCGCACCGCTCGCCGCACTCGTCGTTGCTGTTGGTCCAGAACTCGTACTCGACTCGCCTGTCCGGGTTGGGCACCGACTCGGTCCAGTCCATCTTGACCACTACCTCCTCGTCCCCTGCCTTCATCACCGCACCCTTGAGGTCGTCGCCGAACCTCTTGGTGATGAGTGCGGAGGGGATGTTGATCTTCTCGATGAACTGGTTGTCGTTTCGATCAAAAATGTTTTGGAGCTTGAATCCGGGGGCGTCCATGGTTAACAGAGGTTCGTCGACGTTGTCGGCGATGATCACCGCCGCTGCGTCAGCTTGCTGTCCGTTGTACGCCTTGAGGGCAAAATAGCAATCTGCATCAAACTAGGTTAAAGAAGATTCGGGACTTAATCGAAAAACAGAGAAAGCGACGGATCGGGAGCTCACCTCCCCGATCGACGAGCAGAATCACTGGCCGCTTCGATTTGGACCGGAAGCGATCGCCATCGAAGGCAGCACACCCGGTGCGGCCCTTCTCAGGGTAAACCACGACGCCGGTCAACGATCCGCCGTAGTTGGGCACGCCGAAGTTGGCCATCGCCGCATCATGGCGACCCTTGATGGACTTGGGCGAGATTACGCTGATGCTCTGCTTCTCCACTATGAGCCGACCAGCGGCAAAATCGATCACCACCGCTGATAGGAAGAAGACGGCGATCAAAGGAGGCAGCGATTGAGTTGTTGTCATGGTTCGCTCTCTCAATCTCTCTGTTGGTTCCGTTCTTCCTCTGCCGTGGAAGCCGAGCAAGAAGCTCTCTATCCGGACAATATCAGTTTCCCTAAGAAGTCCAACTAAAATTTGTTTTGAATGCATCTTTAAGCATTTGGTCAACACCGGAGAAAAAAATAAATTATTTAATAATTAAGAAGCAGAGAGATTTTTTCGTAGGGTCGTCACATTATGATCAAATCTTCCCAATATTGTATTATGTAAAAAGAAAGGATGCGTGTAAAAGGAATTGAAAGGTCCGGAGAAATTAGAGTCAGAAATCAATTAGCGTTAACTGAAGGGGGCAAGTTGTAAATTAGAGCTACCAATTTTCCATATCTTTGACTTGACTACGAGGACTTTGAAATCTTGCGTACCGAATTGATGACAGTCCAATCAGAAATTAATAAAAATCAGAGTTGGTTTCAGTAAATTTTAAAATAATCAAGTGGTTGACTAATCAATTCTTTATTTAATTATTACAATAAAGAATGCCAGTATGAATGCAATATGACACTCACAACTGTATGCAGTGGATCCCACTGACATGCAATCGGACCCACTGCCAATGTGAGTGTCATGTTGTATTCATACTAACAATTTTTCATGCTACGAATCATTATTCTAAGAAATTCGACAGTCCATTATTAATCTGTCAGAATACATTTAGTCACACATTAGCGATCAAATTGATTTGTTTTATTTTTTTCTCATTAATTTTCAACGATTACATATAATATATTGGTAGCTAAGTTAGGGACTGATTTTAATTTGGTCATTAAATTTTAAAATCGAAGTATGAAGTTTGGCCATTAAGTTAGTATCATTTTTAATATATTGATTTCTAAATTAATGATGAAAAATTATTATTTGATATATAAGTTAGTCGATTACGTTTAAAATATCGATTATAAAATTAGTGATTAAGAATTTTTTATGTCGATATTAAATTTATGATAAAAATTTATTATAATGGTCTCTATTTATTAAACCTATATACCCAATCTAACTTTATTTTTTTATTAAACTTATATACATGTATAATATTTATACTAAATTAGAATAATATTTACCATCAACATCATCATCATCAATATCACAATATAAATATTTATCCAGAAATATTCACAAAAATATTCATAAAATTATGTTTCAAAATTAACCTAAATGTAAGTAGTTCTTATAATCACATCACAATGCATTCAAATATGTTTGAAAAGTCCAATCCTGCCCCGCATTGTTTTTAAATACTTGAAATACTCAAACAATTATATTCTTTATCTGACAAATAGGTTAGAGCTCCTCGAAATCAAAAATTGATGTCGAATATTTAAGAAAGGCAAAAAGGGGACAACATCATGCGAGATATAAAATCTCACATCAACCCTCTAATGTTCACAAGAACTTTCAATTTTGCATTTCCACCTTCAACTCTGCACATTAGCAAATGAACAACTGGACAACCCTCGACCTTAGACTCATCATATGATGGAATATAATTTTCACCTGGGAGCCAAGGCCATAGAAGCACATCTTCTTCATCCCACTAACAAGATTAAAATACATGTCATTTATTACATCAACTATGTAAATCTTCTAATCATATCGTCTTGTATAGAAAAAATATGGGCAAAAATCAAAAGTAATTTTTTTTTCAAATCATCAAAAGGGTGCTCTACTTTAATTTTTTTCAAAAGGGCACCCCATTCCACCAATCCCTTTCTAAAATGACACAATTATCATCTAGTAGTATAATTTTCTACCTAAATCCTGAATCAATTGGGCGTGTTGTAACAGTTACAAAATCATAACTACTACATAGTGATGTGTATGTTTCATACATAATTTTAGTACTATTTTACATTGTGTTTTCTCGATTTGATTTCTTTCTTTTCAACTCTTATGATTTTTTATTTTCTAGACAATCTATTTCGTGATTTGACTGGTACTCAATTTTACAGTCTCTATGGGATGAATCATTTTATTACTTGATGACAACCATGTACTTATGATTTTCACCCATTAAGTTTTTGCGCCATTGTTGGAGATCGATATTAGTTCGATCGTGATTTGGTTAATCTAGATTCTTATTTACTAATAATTTTCTTTCTTTCTCCCACTAATACTCATTGATTTTCATAGGAAAACAATGACCGTTGATAATGATGATAGACTCTTGGGAGATTTTGCTATGCCCAGTTCCAAAAGACTAAGGCCCGACATCATGAGACCTCCAATAGATATTGAGATTTTGATATGAATCCTACATAATTTCCATTATTCAACATAAACATTTCAGACGAGCGCTTACAGACGATCTATATTTACACTTGGAAGACCTTCTAGAATTCTGTAATGCATTGAAATACGAAGGTATTTCACTATTAGGCTAGTGGGGTTTTCCTTCTCACTCAAAGACAAGGCTAAGGCTTGGCTGCACTCCCTCCCATCGGGAAGAATCATGACGTGGGATGAGATGGAGTGATTCTTTTTGAATAAATATTTTCCACCTAGCGAAATGGCTTATTTGAGAAATCAAGTCATGAGCTTTGCACAGATAGACGGGGAATTATTATTTGTAGCATGGGAGAGATTTAAGGGGATGTTGCAAAAATGCCCACATCATGACCTGAAAAAGTGGTTAGTGTAGGATCTGTGGGGCGCGCTAGAGGGGGTGAATAGCGCATTCATCTTGTTTGTTCATTTTTCATTCTATCAAAGATACTTGTAGCAGAATTAGTAAAATAAGTAGGGACACACAGATTTACTTGATTTCTAACTCCCAAGATTAGTATGTCCAAGGCCTATGTACAAGAAGACACCCATCCACTAGCAGTCTCCTTTCCGAATCTTATTCGAAGGCGGAGAAACCCGTCTTATAGTTCAAAAAATATAAATGAAGTACAAATATAAGATAGAAAGAAATAACCAAACAATTGTGTCGAAGTCGATTTGAAAGTCTTGGGCGTCACACACTCCTCTTGAAACTTCCCCGGTTGCACGAGTTTGGCCCCGTTCACGTTCAGCAACACCACTAGATGAATAGAATGGTGTAGAGAAGTTGTATCTTGGTGTTTCACGCTAAGGTTCCTTATATAGCCCTTTCTCGGCGTCTGGATTCTTATTCGGGCGCCTGGATAAGATCCGATCCGATTCGATCTTCTCAGTTTTATCCGAGCTGATTCTTCTGAATCGGGGTGCATGAACCATCCGGACACCTAGAAATTATTAGGGCGCCTGGATCCAATCAACTCGGGTTTAATCCCGGGCTTGGTTCAGCTGTTTCTGTGTGTTCCTCTTATGCTTTTTCATCTTACTTCCAGCTCCTGGTTCATGTAAGATAAGCATACAAACACGCAAGCAACCTAAGCCTACCTGTAGTCTGTCTGACCTACTAGGCTTACCTGTGCCTAACTTCAGATTTCTAGTAAAATTTTAGGTTAGACAAACGTCTATTATTCCCACACTAGGAACACGCTCTTACCCACTCTACTCAGGAGAATTTACCTACCAACCAAGTCCTCCAGACTTGTTGGACTTCCACTTAGCCTTGATCCTCAGCCTCCAAGATTTTTTGCTAGATGTCTAGTCCACCTGACCTGTCTAGATTTCCACTGTCAGACATTTGATCCACCTAACCTACCTAGACTTTCACTATCATCCATCTGGTCCACTTGACTGGCTTGGACTCCCATTGTCATCTGGTCCACTTGACCTGCTTGGACTTTCACCTGGTGTACTTGATCCGCCAAGACTTCTGCCTAGTCCTCCAGATCAGGACTTCCACTGCCTAGCCTCTAGCCAAGAATTCCATTACCTAGCCTCCAATTAGGACTTTGCCTGCCTAGCCTCAACTAGGACTTTTCTTGCCTAGCCTTAACTAGGACTTCTCCTTGCTTGGTTTAATCGATTAGGACTTTCGCTAGTCTTGTGGTCAAACTGACCTGACTAGACTTCATTCATATCCAAATATTAAATCATATTTGGATCAACCCTTGGTTAAACTGATCAGACCTAGGTGTATTATCAAACTTTGAAACTCTAGGATCAGACCTAGTGATCCTTGCACCAACAATCTCTCCCTTTTTGAAGTTTAATAATTTTTTAAGTTAATTCAGATCAAGTTTAACAATATGAGAGAATTCTATATGATTAACTTAAGTCTCTTCTCCTCTTTTTCACACATCAAAAAGATTGAATAATTTTAATTTCATTTTGCACCAACAATCATGGTAGATTTTTCAATCATTTTGCATATGGTCAGAACTTAGTCTTAACAATTCTTAAAAGATCATGGTAGATTTTAAAAAATAATTTTCAAACGAGTTTAAACACATATTTTCATAATAACTTATTAAATGAATTTTTAAAACAAGTTGTAAAGCATATTTTTTGAAATAATTTTTTCAAACCAAAGTTTTGAAAAGATTTTCAAAGTGATTTTGTAAAGAATTTTTAAATCAAATTTTCAATGGATTTCAGAATAATTTTTGAAAGTTTTTTTTAAAATAATTTTTCAATAGTATTTTTAAAATAGGTATTTCTAAAATAGATAGTTTTTGAAAAACTAGTTATTATCATTTTTAGTTAGAATCTCCCCTTAACTTGACACATCCTCAGGGCTCTTTTTAACCACAAACCAATCTCCTTGTGTGTCTTAGGGTTTCACCCAAATCAAAAGGATAGTGTATAATATTTAAAATGATTTTGAAATAGTCTTCAAGAATTTGAAATATTTTTCAAAAACTAATTTTGAAAGTCTTATAAGAAATAATTTGAAATAATTTTACTCTTACGATTTGGACCTCCCCCTAAATCTGATACTTCTTTAGGGCTTCTTGTTAACCACAAGGTAAATTCCCTAAGTGTCTTAGAGATTAGTCTAAATCAAATAGAGCAAATAACTTATAATGTTTCAATAATTTTAAAATATAATTTTAATTAAACTTTTAAATTTGGACTCCCCCTAAATCTGACACTCTCTTAGGGCTCCTTGTTGATTACAAGACAATCTCTTTATGTGTCTTAGGGTTGTTCTAAGTTAAAATCACAATTTGCAAAATATTTTGCAAAACATGAGTTAAAAAATATTTTGTAAGACATGAGTTTTCAAATAATATTTTAAAAAAGTTTTTCAAAAAGGATTATTGAAAATCAAGTTTTTCAAGAATACCCTCCCCTTAACTAGACACTCTATTAGGACATCCTTGTTAACTATAAAATTTTTTTACCTATGTGTCTTAGGGTTCTTAGACATAGTATTAACCTAGAAGTTTGTGTCTAAGTGTTGATCAACCAATTTTCAAAGATATAAAATTTTGAAAACTTTAGCATATAGTTACACCCAGCAAGCATGAATTTCAAGTAAATATCAATTTTTTCAAAAATAGTTTTTATAAAAATAGTTATAATAATTTTTATTTTTTTTTAAATTTTGTATTTCATTTGTCCTTATCATCTCACCCATTCTAAGTGACATATAATGATTGCCTTATGGATTTTATGAGATGATTTGTCAATTTTATCTTTATTAATTTTAGTTAAGTTCTATTGAGTGTTTGACTTATGTTAGATTCAGATTTAACTGTCAATCAATTAAGTCCACATTTTATTTTAGCTAAACATTAAAATCTAATGATACTTGTGTTAATTTGAGGGGTGTCCTAAGGCAATCATCTTACGGTTATACTATTTATTGGATAAATAGCAATTTACTATTTGAGTGAACATTCTATATGTGTTTGAGTGGATCTTAAACTCAAATACTGAATGTCCGTAATACGATTCATAATGTGAGAGAATTTATGATTGGATCACAACTAGTGAGTATCTCTACACGTGTAATTATGAATGTATTAAAATTATTCCTAGTTAAGGAATTGATGAGTACGAACGTCATCGATTCTGTCGTGACTAGCACGTTTTGAACTCCTTGATTAGCCAAGCAGCTGATCTCACTGCTGGAGACATTCGATGTTGAAAGTTAAACATGGATGTTGGTTAAAGGTGTAACACCCGCAAATTTCCTTCAATAATTCTTTGATATTAATGAATGATAGCTTAGAGGAAAATTTAGTAGAAATACTAAATGGACCTTAATATTTAAATAGGCTCCTACCCTTAATGGACCATTAGTAGGATTTTCCTAATGGGCTCTATGGGTTTAATGTTTTTCATAATGGGCTTTTCTCTTATATGGGCTAGCCAATGACAAAAAGAAATGAAAATGGGCCTTAAGGAATTGATAACTTAAATGGGCTTATCTCATGTGGGCTTTGCCTAAAATAAAAAGAAAAAGAATGGAGGTGCCAAGGATTGAACCTTGGACCTCAAGGAAATGGCAAGCCTAGGAGAAGCATGGGGTAACCACAAGGTCTAGCAAGTTTTTCTTATAAAAATGATAGGGAAATTTCTATTTAAGGTTGAAAGCACATGAAGGGACACATGAACAAGTGAAAAGACACTTTGTAGCTTTTACTTCATGATTTAAGGGAAGTTAATAGAGGAGTTTCAAGATGTAGTTGTAACTCCCTCCCCACTAACCTTTTAAACCTTCCCTTCACCGAAATTCACCTCTTCTCTCATTTTTCTCACCGAAAACTCCCTCTCCTCTCTTGTTCTTCTTGTGGCCGAGAGCTCTTTGGGAGCTATCTTCATCAACAAAGCTAAGAAGGCAAGGGTTGGCTTTAGGGAACTAAGGTGATCACAAGAGAAGGGCTTCATCTACTTTGTTTAGGGTATAATTGTAAGGACTCAAGAACCCAGGGGTAAGACTCCCCTCACCTTGCAACATAATAGCTCTATGATGATGTTTCCATGATTTTCTAATGTTTTAAGTGATGGTTGTTGTAAGAGCATGAAGAAACCTTCTTGATGTTTTGGTTAAATGAAGAATCTAGGTTTTTAAAGTGTTGTTTCAATCTAGTATGGCTTAACATATGTTTAATGAACTTTTATGTTGATTTAGAGGTGATGAAGTTAAACTTAACTCATGTTGTATGTTTATATAGTTTCGGCCATGGTATGATAGGGTTTCCAAGTTATGTTTTTGACCATGCTATGTTTGCAAAAGATACATGATGATGTTTTATGAGGGTTAGTTTTCCATGTGGTTAAAACCTAGGATTTCATGATGGTTAGGGTTCGGCCATACAAGAAGATTTAGGGTTTTTAGGTTATGCTTTTAACTTAGTAATGGTTGTATATGCTAGGTGATGTTTTAACATGTTTTAGGGTTCATTTGATTGGATCTATTTCATGTTACTTGTTTTAAAGGTTTCGGCCAAGACATGTGTAAAGGAGTTAGGTTATGTTTCAAACTTAACTATGGTTGCAAATGCTATGTAAGGAATTCTTATCATGGTTAAAGGTCTCATGTGGTTAGATCTAAAACTAATCAAGGGTTACATGCTATGTTAGGGTTTCGGCCAACAATGAAACCAAGGCTTAGGAAATGTTTTGAACTTAGGTAATGGCTTAAAAATATTTGATGAACTTTAACAAGACATAGGGTGCCATGAGGTTAAGCCTAACCTAGGGTTTCAAGTTCAAGGGGGTTTCGGCTAAGCCTAGTTAGGAGCTCAAGTGGTGTTTTAAATCTAGTTAATAGGTTTAAATATCACTTGATGTTCTCTTATGATGATATAATGGATTAGGGTTTTATGATAGGTTGAGAATCTAAAGGGGACTCTAAGATGATTCGGCCAACACTAAGAAATTAGAGTTTAGTTGGGTCTAGGGTTTCATGTATGTTCAACCTTGAATAGCTACAATTAAACTTGTTAAAGTTTCAAGTAGTAAGAATTTGCAAGATCCTAAGGAAAGGAAACCTATAAGTTTTGGCTAACCCTAAGGAAAGGTTAGGGTTTGGGTCAAATTAGGGTTTCAATAATGTTATCCATGATGTATGTTTATCTCAT